>MU868448.1:0-72767 GCA_036418205.1 Ostertagia ostertagi | reverse complement strand
GTGACAAATGCAGACCCCCCCGCGAGGAATTTCTATCGACCCATATCGCCTGCAAGGGGACTTATACTCTAACTGAACATCGATAAGAGCACAGGGCTCTAAAACGTAGTGAGCAACCGAGTATAATCATTACAATCAGATACGCAGTCTTCGCTAGGAATAATACTCAGTTGGTAGAATGACCCCGTAGCCGGTCGCAGGCCATGATTCAGTGAAAGATGTGATGATTTAAGTCTTGGTGAATATTTAAGAAGCGTATTCCGCCAATTCCGACACGCAGTGGGATCTCGATGCCCTGCGATTACTATTATATTTTTGTTAGTATTATACTGTTATATAGAAATATACTACTATATTTCTGTATGTGATTTTTCAGCTTACGACGAGTCTGAAGATGTGAAGCATAAAAACACTGGGGGGTACACAGCCCTAAGCAGGGCGAAAAAGCTGTGAACATGTCTATGCGGATCACTCGGTTGCGGAATCTCTGGACGATCATTCGGCTGGCAGCATGCAATAAATTCATGACTGTGGACAAGAAAAGATTTAGGAGACTTCCCATACACGCATCACAGGGGAATCGCGGTTTGAAGTGGGTCAGAGGGTTACTGCATTTTTTGTTCAAGAAAGTACGGAAACCCAAGGGCCCGACACTTTCAGTGATGGCGAAGCAACTGGTAGCGGTTACCCATGGGGTCGCGGCGAGGGGCGGGGGAGGCCCTTTACGCGACACCCAGTCCGGAGTCTCGCGTTCAATTGTGCAGTGCTGTCGCTAGCGTTCATCCTCGCAACAAGTGATTAGATGCCGCTAGGCCTGCTGAATCACTATGAAATCCTAATAATGAGTCATTCAGCACATTGACGAGGAGTATGGAACGCCAGGCGTTTAATGCCGCCCGGGCTAGGAACTTGTAACAGGTCGGCAGGTTGTGAATACAAGTTGAGCTTAAATATTAAATGTTATCGGGCGATGGATCAGTCATCAAAGATACACACTTGTGCTCGAGATCACGTCTCACAGATCATCGGTAGCATGACCGCCGGGGGAGGAGATGTGATAAGAACGTGTGTCCATTGTAATTGCGGAGTTCTTTCCGAAATTATCTCCACTTCAGTGTTTTGATCTCAATTCTGGTGAATTCGGTGAACTTAGCCTATGAGCGGAGCTTAGTATGTACTGAACCATATTCTACAGAGCATAGAGATTGCGAGTACGTGCAGCCTTAGATCTTCACAGCAACAACTGCTGGCTGCGAAAACGCACAGTTGTTTGCTACGAGCGTGTTCGTATTAACATTCGGATGTTCTGCTCTTTACAAAAATTTTGAAGGTAGGCATAATAAACCCAGAAAAAGATTGACTCGAATATGAATAAAAGAGTTACGTTAAATCCAGTACAAAATAATACGAGTTCCCATAAAAAAATCTGAGACTAGAAACACAAAAAGCCTTTAGGAATTTACTAGTATTGATAGAAACAATAAGCGATGTGTGCTCTTATTGAGGGACAAAAGTCAGATCTTAAGACATTGAAACACGCAAGGATTTTTAGTGGGAACGAATCAACGACAGATGGCCACAAGTCTTGACAGAATGCATTTGATAGTGAGTCGCGTGAAGATTGCTACCCACATGTTATGATTACACCATGAATTCCGAAGCTTCGCATAAGGATTAGAACAGTGACCTGCAAACAGGATCCACCTGCCTGTTCAGTGGCGGATCGAGTAAAGATGACAGGTGAAGTTTCCTAGCAATGTTCGATTTCTCAGTATTGTGCCTTTCTAGTCACGTCGACTTCTGAAGGTTCAGATTGAATTTCTGATTGCGAAGAGGAGATTGTGCTCATCAGTCGAGTACGAGGCTGAGGCCCCTGCCGTTTGAAATCCTAAAAGAGGCAAGCATGACGTGGCAAACTTTGCAGTGGTTGCTCAATGGATCCCTCAAATAGGTGCGTGAGTTAGATCGCCTTATGCAATGAACAGATTGATTTGCAGCAGTTGAGGATCTTCTTTTTGCTCACAGAATCTTGAGAAGGCAAACTACAGGATAGTAGCCCCGACTAGTAGGAGCGAATTCCACGAGGGAAAGTTGACCGCCACCCCCAACCCCCACACTCAAGGTCCGTAAGCGTCAATTCGGCCTGAATCACTCAGTCGTCGGGTCGCAAAAACTGGCGCGGTCGTAGGCGTTTTCCTTACGGGCGTCGCATAACCATGGACTTCCCTTTCCAACGCATCCTACCCGCGCGAGAGGTGGTGAGATTCAACGGGCATTGAGTGCAGAGATGCAGTGTGCGTCCCTCAATATAACGTGCTCTCTCGCGGTTATTTGACTTCTGTGACAGACGTCAAAAGAGAGGCAAAACATTAGTTAGCGCGCCCTGTCACCTTTCTTCGTCCAATGCTTTACCCACAGTTCTTCCGTACGAAGGGGTTAAGCGCCATGTAGATGTCGAGTTCGTTTTTCAGAGGATACCGTTTTGTTCTTTTCACTTTCGTAGATCAGTTCGCCAGCCCTTAAGTCTATCAACGCACAAAACGCGAGTGCGACTTAATTAAAGTTCCGGGAGGTGTGCTCTAAATGTATTCCGGGATCTCAGGCAACACATATGGAAGAGTCAGAGAGTGGCCAGGTCTTTCGACTGCGAATCGCAGAAGCGTGCGAAATCTGTGTCCTTGTCTATGTCAAATGAGCTTCCGTGCCGTCCTGCTGGGCTCAGCCAATGGCGGACAGTTTGTCCCGAGTAATAATTACAGACATCGGGCTATATACTCTCGGTGCTGTCAATCGCATCAAGTTAATGTAATCTAGTCTGTGACGGCGAGGTGCGCCATCGCAAACGGGTTGACCTACGGTGGCAGATGTTGATGGTGTGGAATATGAGCGAGTGATCGCCGCAGATTGCAATTATTCTGGATTAAAAACTGGTTAGATTCGAGTGGCCAATATGGGCCGAAGTGGTGAATTTTATACGCTCAAATAGGGGTATCATTCAGATGTACCTAGCGCGACGCGAGATGAAGTGTTGATAAGAATATATGTGGCGGTTGGAGCTACCTCTCCGTTATATATTTGTCTCAATTTTTGTTTCGTGCGCATCATCTGATTAGCTCTATACTTTTACTTCACATGTGTCATCATCAGATCGGTGTGTGGTGAGAGTGGTTGGTTCTGGCAATGGCGTGGTTGGTAACTCCTTCCGCGATATGGAGATATAGGTCTGATTAACCCGGTTGTTATTGTGTGCTTATACATAGACCAGAGAAGAAGTTGCTCATACTCATTTGTAGTCACCGCCTAGCAGATGCCATGTTGAGTGTGTAGCAAAATATAACGACGTGAAAAATAAGTTAAGGTGAATAAAATGCCTGCCACATCTTAAGGCTATGTGATGTGAAAATGGTATGAGTGAGGAACTCAACTACAACCAAATGATTATTAGAAGGAAGGGTGGTGGAAAGCCAGAAAGGTGAGAGTGCCTCTGGGCATTGGCCTTTCTAGCGCTTTGCGATTGAAGTGGGCCCCTGTGTTCGTCGAGGCATCAGGTTAAAAGTTGTGTCTGAGGAGGAATACAGCGGCGGAATAGGGTACTAGGGCGAGGTGGTGTTTTGTGGGTGATGTAAGTCGGAGGTCTCTCGGACACGTGATTCCTATTATAATTTTTGCGAGCCTGAGGGTGCGTCTGAGGAGATGTGAGTTGTAAGGGAATATGAAATTGTCCAGTCAGCAATGGCGACGGAGTTGCCCCTCTCATTTCAAGAACTAGGCTGACAGTGGTGTAGGGTTTGCGGGATGCTGAGAAGCCAAGAGATCGATAGATAAAGCCATCACGAATGGAGGAAATCTGTTAGCATCTGATGTGTTTTGTCGAGAGTGAGTTTGTGTCACAGTCTGTTAGCGAGGTGGAATTCTCCACTTGTCAAAGCGCGCTGCTGGACAATTCATCGGTGATGGTGTGTGGTCTCAAGGCAGATGGCAGATCTCAATGCTATTCTGGATTTACTTTGAGAATGAGTTACAAACACATCCCTGAAGTTTGTTCGCTCCATCAAGCCAAAGTCGTCTTCCTCATAATTTTGGCCCACCCTGTATATTGTATTCTCAATAATTTCTCGTTCGAGCCCATAAAATGCATCAACTCTGTGATGGACTTTTCTTGAACTCTTCGCCAAACAAACACTTCTTCTCTCCGACGAACTCTTCGATTCCTTTACATTGCAAGACGTTCAGGGTCCCCATGAATTTTCGTTAACCCTTATCAAGAAGCTATAGGGAAGCTCAGCATCGCAAACCCTGAACTTAGGGTTGCTAACATGACTCGTAAAATATGTCGAAGATACGTACGAAGAAGCTAGTCAATCCAGATCGCTCAATCCGTCGTTTTATCGTTGAATATGCTATTGAGCCCACTCCGCGATGAATTGTCAGCGCGCGCTTTGACAAGTGGAGAGTTCACACTGCTCGATGTGAGCAAACTGAATGTGAAGCAAAGATGCTAACAGATTTACTACAATTCGTGATGGGCTTCATCTATCGATCTCTTCTTCTGATGGGAAGAATTCTACTGTGCCTGTCTTGAATGAGAGGGGCAATCTCGCCATTGCTGCTGGAAATTCAACTTAATCCATTCAGCGATAGTGCTCGCAAAAATTATAAGATAGGAATCACGTGTCGAAGAGACCTCGGACCTCCGCTACATAAGAAAAAACTGGGTAGTAATAGTCGCCTGTTTCTCAGACTTAACTGATGCCTCAAGCCAACGGGGCCTTTAGAAGGTAGGAAAGGGAATCGAGGAGTGATACCCTTCTGTTTGACAACCTTCCTTCAAAATATTGGTGTAGTTGGGTATTTTCGGAACGACAGGATTTTTATCACTAACTTATTTTTCACCGCAATTTTGTCCACCGTGCATGCACAGTAGCGGTGCAAAGTTTGGAATTTTTCCTGGTCTTTGCGGACAATAAACAACGGGTTTGCTATATCTTCACATAGGGAGGAGGACAAAGCATTCGCCGTTGATTGATGATTGATCGTGAATGTATACAGCTAATCGAGTGCGCCGTGAGTCATCATGTCCACTAGTCCAGCAATAATTCTTCCACTGCACTGCTCGCCGCAGTATCGAAGATCACATTTGAGCGTAATTAATGCCAATGGCCATCATATCACTTTATCCGAGAAAAATTGAATCTGCATCGCTCATTTCCACATCATCAAATCTGCACTAGGTCAACGTTTGCATGCACCTCGACCTCACAGATAGTTACATTACTTGATGCTTGAGCACCGAGAGTTAGCCGATGTCGGTATTATACTCCGGGACAAACTGTAACATTGCTGACCACGGAGGCACGGGAACGCTCTTTGACTAGACAAGACCAGATTCGGAAGTTTGATTCGATGAAAGACTGGCACTCTCTACTCTTCCATTGTGTTGCATAATCCAGGATACATTTAAGAGCAAACTCCGGAATTTATTAGGTGCTATCAGCGTTTTGTGGTGATAGCTTAGCTGCGGAATGATCTGAAAGTGGAAAAGAACAAAAGAGATATCCTTGAAAACGCTGCAATTAAGGCCTTAACCTTCGTAGGATAGAATGTGGTAAGATGGCGAGAAGGGTGCACCGCGTATTTTGCCTTCTTTGACCGTTGTCAAAGAAGGCAAAATACGCGAGAGAGCACGTTATTTGAGGGAGCACACTGATCTCTGCATCAATGCACGTTGATCTCACCACCTCTCGCGGCGGGTAGGATGCGTTGGAAAGGGAGTCCATGGTTGCGGGCCCGTAAGGAAAAGCGCCCTAACCGCGCAGTTTTTGCGACGAAACTGGAGTGATCCAGTTACGTACGGACCATACAATTTCCCTCGTGGAATTCCTCCTACTAGTCGGGCTAATCCCGTAGTTTGCCTTTAAGTTCTGTGAGCAAAAAGAAGATCTCACTGCTGCAAATAATCTGTTCATTGAAGGGCATCTAATCACCACCTATTGAAGGATCCATTGGAGCAAAATCACTGCAAAGTTGCCAACGTCATGCTCTTTTAGATAAAAGGCGGGGCCTCAAGCCTGACTCGACTGATGAGCAAATTCTCTTGCATCAGAAATCATCTGACTTCAGAAATCAACTGACTAAGCACAAACTGGAGAAATCAACTTGGCTAGGAAACTTCACCTTCATCTTTACTGATCCGACACTGAACAGGCAGTGGATCCTGTTGCAGGTACTGTTAAACTTATGCGAAGATTCAGTCATGGTGTATCATAACATGTGTCACAATACTTCACGCGCTCACTTCAAAAATGCATTCTGTCAAACTTGTGGCATCTGCGTTGATTCGCCAAAAAAATCCTTGCCGTTTTCAATGTTTTAGTCTGAATTTTGTACTTCACGAAAAACCTTATTGTTTCCTACAAATCTAGTATTCCCTAAAGGCTTTTTGTGTTTCTAGTCTCAGATTTTTTTATGCGACTCGTATTATTTTGTAGTGATTTAACGTACACTATTTTATGTCATATTCGAGCAATTTTTTCTGGTTTATTATGCCTACCTTCAATTTTGTTGAAGAGCAGAACATCCGGAATGTTAGATAGAACACGCTCGTAGGCAACAACTGGTGCGTTTTCGCAGCAGTTGTTGCTGTGAAATCTAAGGCTGCCGTACTCAGATGCTCTAGCCTGTGAATGGTTCAGTACATACTAGCTCCCGTCCATAGGCTAATCTTCACCGAATTCACCGAATTGAGAATCAAAACACTGAATGGTAATTTCGGAAGAACTCCGCAATTACATTGAACACGTTCTTCAAATCGCGTCCATGCCACCATGATTGTGAACGGATCTCGAGCACAATGTGTATCTTTGATGGACTGATCATGGCCGAAAATTTAATTTTAACTCAATTGTATCAACAACTGCCGACTGTTCAATTTAGACCGGGCGGCATTAACGCTTGCGTTCATTCCTGTCATGTGCTGAAGTGCTCATGTAGATTCTTCTAATTCGAGAGGCCTGAGGCATCATTCAATTGTTCAGAACCCTAGCGAAGCCTGACAATTGAACCGAGAATCGGACTGGGGTCCGTATGGCCTCCCGAGAGAACCCATGGGTAACCGCTCCAGTTCTGCCGCCATCATAAATGTCGGGACCCCTTGGGTTCGACTTCTTGACAAAAATGGCAGTAACCTCTGACCACTTCAAAACCCCGGATTCCCCTGGATTGCGTGTATGGAGAAGCTCCTAAACTTGTTCTTTCCACAGCGTGAGGTTGATGCTGACCGCATGATCGTCCAGAGATTCAGAACCGTGATCATAACTGTTCACTTTTCGCCTGCTTAGCTGTTCCCCCAGTGTTTTTATGCCTTCAATCTTCAGACGTCTCGTAACTGAAAATCAATAACAGAAATAATAGTAGTAGTATTTATAGTAACAGTAATAATACTAACAAAAATATTAATAGTAATGAGGGCAGTCAAATCACATCGTGTAGAATTGCGGAATAGCCTTCTTATATTACCAAACTTAATCATCACATCTTTCACTGAATCATGGCCTGCGACTGCTACGTCGCACTTGTTACCCCTGAGGATTATTCCATAGCGAAGACTGGTACTTTGTATGAAATACCGGGTTGGCTCCTACGTTTAGAGCCTGTGCTCTTAATGTTCATTAGATATAAGTCCCCTTCAGGGCGAATATGGGTCGAAGAAATCCTCGGCAGGGGGGGGTCGCATTTGTCACGGGTGAGCCCCGGCGGATCCTCGTGGGGATCGGTAACATCAGTGACATCATAGTGCAGATAGAAGAGGAAGGTGTGGCGTAGCCAAAAACGAGGATAATAATAATAGGATAGGGTGATAATAAAGGAGGATATGCGAAATAAAATCAATAAATAACAATAAATAAAAAATAAATAAATAAATAAATATTCCTTGCAAGTTCAATCGTCCATTCCTCTTGTTCATGAGAAGGGCATATTTGATAGCAGTACAAAACGAAAGTGCAAGGAGTGGGGCCACATGTGCACGCCTTGCGAAGGCGCCTCCTGTTTTTCTTTTTCTTCCCTCACCCTTAACACCTCGTAGAGAATGACAATGCTGTGATGGAAGCTGTCGCAAAAACGGTAGCAGTCATGGAAAGGCTCTCGGAAGTACTCTCAGTTTATAGGAGTGGCAAAATGTGTTTACTAAAATACAGTTTCTGTCAGCAAGTCATGATCAAATAACACCGTTCAATCGATTCTGCAACTTTGAGTGGAGGTCGGATGTAAGGCCTGCACGAAGACTAAGTCGGACAATGACGACGGCTCCTCTTCTTATTGCTTACGGGGGAGAGTGTATTCTGGACATATTTTTAGAGCTGCCAACGAATCATTTTGCAATGGTTTATAATGAAGCGCCTTTTAAGTGGCCAAAAGTCGTCATCCAAACTTGGGCGCAGATATCTCTTGAGCAAGGAAGTTTGTAAGAAGCTTAACAGGCTACTAGAGACCGCAATAGCTACGCTATTCAAAGCTGCCTTCGTTTTCTAAATTTCTGTAAAATAAAGAAAATATCGCCTTTTAAGAGGGAAAAGCTCGCTTGAGAATTTCGGCATCCTTGACAATGAATCTAGGCAGTTCGAGAGACTCCATCTCTTAAAGTAGAAGACACTTCTTTGCATGATTTTTAGCGGGGGTTTCAGCAAATCTGGCTCAGGACAACCGCGCCACAACTGCCCTTGCCGTTGCTCTCTAAACTTGACTCTCACATGGTTTGGGAGGGGGGTCGTCACAATTTTCACCCTGATGCCCTTCCACAATTCCAGTTTCTGATGCTGTCAGATGAAGAGATACTATGAGTGCCCCCTCCCCCCAACTATATTTTCATTCGATGCTGCTGGGCCTTGCGCCGCCAATGTCGTACCATTTTCCTTCCAATGCTTCTTATCAGCCCCTATTATGTAGCTGTTATCACTTCCTTGCCCCTATATATGCTCCCGTCCCCCTATACCATATCTGCAAAACAACGCCTCAATGCTGCTGGGGCGCGCGCCATACATTTCGTGAGTTTTGCGTTCTTACGCTCATTATCGGATCTTATCAGATGTTATCACCTTCTGTCCCCCGTTAAATATGTTCCCGTCCCACCCCCTTTATCACATCCTGAAATCAACTTCTGATGAGTGCTGATCCGTGCGTTATGAATTTCGTGACACACAGACACAAAGACAGACATAGCGCTTTGTATACATATAGCAGGGATAGTAAGGATTGAAGAAATTAACTTCATCTGAATTCTCCTATCCTCCTTTTCCTTAATGATGAGCACATAGAGGGACTTCATTGTTTGGTCTTCGTCTGAGGGTCACGTGCGAAACGGAGACTACACGACTTATTTGTTCACCACCCCTTCAAATAAATATAAACAAACTCAACGAATAATGTTGAATTTCAATCAAAACATCGTGATCAAGATAATAATAAATAGATTAGTTCGATCCAACTTGTTGATAAACACAACAACTTCATCACATTTCTTGTCCATGTCCATCCACTCCCAATTTGATCTCTCTTTTCAAGGTTCTTCAGTTAATACTGAAAGACAGATAGGCGAGAAAGGTCGTAATGGCGCAGTCGAAATGCCATTTTTGCCCAAATTCCGCTTGTTTGCCAATGGTTCCGCTGTTTTCTTTCGAAAGCGGAAGCTAGTTTTTTGTTTCTTTTTTCAGAAGAACACCGACACTCCAACCAATAACAGCGAAATGACGGAACTCACCGTGAACATGGGCCCAACAAGCTTTATGTGTATTCTTTACGTTGTATTGGGTGTGTTGATACGCGGTTTTTTTATTCAGGCAATTCACGACCATTCTTCAGGATTTGTCTCAACGTTCTGTAATATCCTGAACCTAACTGTGTGGCTAACAAATCGCGAGCTCAGGAGGAAATACGTGTACTTAATTGCGCTCGACGCCGGTGAACTCGTGAACGGTAACATTTCCCTTTGCCCATTATTATTATTATTAAAGGGCGATATTTCACGATCGAGAGGGAAAGTCAAATTAATAAAGAATCTCACTGATTGAAGGACGCGGAGTTCCTAAGTGTGCGAACTGAAGCACAATTTGCACAGGAGGAGTTGACCTCGTTGACCTATCAAGGTTTAATCCCGCTGCGCTGGTCAGTGCACGCCCACCAATCATCTGATCACTCGCCGCATGTCTATGCGTGATGAGTGATTAGATAGGTGAGAGAGCGTAGCGTTGAAGAGGGCACAGCGATGATAGTCGCATCAATGCTCAAATCAACGGGCAAGGAAGTGGTCCCACTTCTCAGGTTCTGGGCCATTTCGCATGGTTTTTCCTTCCTTAGTGTACCACTCACCATCGCTAACTTAATTTGAAATGGGTTGCCTTTCCAGCGTGAATTCGTCCTTTAAGTTGGCAAAATTGAAATACCGCTTCCGTTTGTTTTTTTTTGTTTGTCACCTTATACACAATCTCTTAGCATGGAAGACCATTCATTCGAGAGAGCGATCCAGCGCGCATATGGCGAAATCTTAGGCGCTACTGAGCGGATGTTCTTCGAGCCAAAGCTTTTGCTTGAAGATGGCCGATCAGAAATCATCGTCTGAGCGTATCTATTCAAGCAAGGAAAAACGGCAACGCTTAATCTCTGTTGCACTTTCAGCTATGGTTTCAGCTCTCCCAAGACTGAGGTAAAGGACCTGAGGACGAAGATCGTGGATTTTGACATCTGGCTCTAGATGACGGAAATAAAGAAAGCCAACAATTCGAGAGCTCGACGTACCGCACAAAATTTGCATGAAGATTTGGTTGTATCAACAGCAAATTTCAAAAGTTACGTGCGGCTGTTAAGGTCCTTCAGGATAGAAAAAGAATTTGGCCTACTCTGAGCGACGCGAGCAAGCAGTACTGATTGCCAATACTGGAACTTCGCTACATAAATTCAAGAGGAAAAAGGTCCTTGACTTAGCGTTGACAGCATTTTACAAAGAGATGTTTTCCAATAACAACGCGAGAAGAGGACCGTAGTTGGCGGCTGATGGACAGCTGAGGGTGACTTCGAAGCCAGACATCCACGGAAACAAAGTCTTTTATATGGTGATATAGAATAGCAGCGGTGTACCACGAAATGCTGATCGTGAGTTATGCAGTTACAGCTGAGCTCTGCGTATAACAGCTTCACCACCTCGGCCGAGCTCGCGTCGTCATTGGGTAAATTCGGCCAATGAAAAATTATGGTACGATGATGCAAGACCACATGTCGCGAAAATCTTGCAACAAGAAGTTGCGCTGGGACGCTCTGCCTCTCGCGCCATATAGCCCAGGTGTGGCGCCGTCCGACTAGCACTGATCCAGGATAGCTCAACACTACTCAGCTGCAAACCAATTCGATAACCGCGGCGACGTCGAAATTTGGGTGCCCAACTGCTTCGAGTCGAACCAGAAAGCATTCTACGCGGTAGGCATCCATACCTTTTCGTAACGAAAGGCGATGAGACTGTGACACAGGTGAATGAGGTGGTATAGGTTGACGTGTTTCATTATTGTTTTTATAATGAACATGATTGATGATCGAAAGCGACATTTCAATCTGGCCAACCTAATATTATACAGCATATTTATAGTCAAAATTTAATTCAATTGCTCTCATTTTATTGCTGCCACCAGACGTATTAACTAATTTAGAACGATTGAAACTATTGTTCCCATGCACTGAAAAGGGAATCCCGCGTTTGAACTTTACTAATACAGTGCGACACATGACAATATTTGCCAAACACCTGCATCTTTTCGAAAAAGGTTCTAGAAATGAATTGTGATACAATAAACGCAGCTGTAAATATCCATGCAAGGATTCGAGTTAAGACAGCAACAATTTTTTATTTCCATTATTTTGAAATCCAGATTGGTCCACCGTGAACCGCTGGGACCTTCCTTCCCTGCGTAAACTTTACGTCTTTCGCTGTGATCCCTTCCACCACCACCTCGCGTAGGTGACGTGTATGCTGCAGAAACGTTTCTAATAGCAAAGTTCATCGCCATAATCATAACGCGACGGTAGATTCTCTGCCTCTTATTCCCGTCCTCCCTCCCTCCTTCCACTGCCCTCCAGCTGCCTCTGCAACACCATGTGGAATGACCGGAAGTGTGCTCAGTACATGTTTATACAGCCGCAGGAGTGTTATTCAAATCATTCCATCACAAAACATTGATAGCCCGAGTCCTGCGAGCTACTCAGATTTTTTAGCGGCTTGGTTATTTCGTTGGCCGCCTTATCACTCACTTCATTTTGCGGACGGACATACAGTAGTGGTCAAAACTTGGAAACTTTTTTTATTTTCGATCTAGCGCGGCCGACACATAACAAAATTGTCCCAAATAAGGTATTTCATACAAAATCGAGTTCAAAATACGACGGGAGAATATCTTCCAAAAACCTTTAACCATATTTGAGAAATGAGATTTCTTTTAAGTAATGGCGCATCAAAAGTTTGGAACTTTTTGTTTCCGTTATCATTATAATTCTTACTCCTCAATGTTCGCTTGTTTCTGCTAATTTTATTCAAAACATTGAGCAGTGGGTAATTTTAAAATGAATTCATATACAAAGGAAGCAGTTTTTCCATAGGAAGTCCTTTTTTCAACCCTACAATCCGGAGTACGAATTCGAAACTGTTGCTTAGTAGTTCAGTCTCTACGGAATCAATATTACCAAACGTATCTAGCGTTATTGGAGTCGAGTAAGCAGAAGAAGAATGATCATTCACAAAAAGTATCCTAACAAGAAAATTGGCCCTCCTTAGATACTTCGAAAGGTTGTGGGCGTCCCATGCCCCCGACATTCCCAACCAAGAGACAACTTTTTCTGTTTTTTCCTATTCATATAGAAGTCCAAGCGTACCTCAACATCGGCCGCGACCTGGTGAGTATTACGGGTGATGTCCCAACAAGAAGCCATTGTTGGGCTTTAGCAGCAGGATAGCCCAACTGGCTTCCACACACTAACGGCTAACATAGACCAACGGCTAGAGGTGAAACTTTGTTCTCAGCGACGAATGAGATTTCTATCTTCCTAGAAACAGTGTTGTGATCCCTGTGAAGTGTTTTGTCAAAAGGAAACCTCATTTTGAGTGTAAGATTCCAACAGTCAGAAATAGCGGAAGTATAGTCATGGATAAAGATGCGTCCGGCCATTCGGCGATTCCGCAGTTCTAGATATCCAGCGAAATGTGGGTAGGGCTAAGTACAAGTCTAGTCCGTAGAATACAATGCTTCCCTTCGATAGTCAGAACTAGCCGGAGAAGATGGGTTTTTGTCGCGGACTTGACCCAATGTAGGCCTACCTCCTCACTGCCGCCTTCCCAGAAACGAAAGCTGCTATAGAGCGACCAAGTCAAGATCTGAAGTCTAATTGAACTCTACATTCTGCGAAAGAACTGACATGTTGTTCAACCTAAATTCCAGTAAAGAATCCCACCAAACATGTGATGTAGTTCACAGTATGTAGGCTTCGGCTTAAAAATCCTAAAATTATTTTATAATCAACTCCATGTCAGTAAAAACGACGCCAACATAGGATTTCAAAGCTAGTCATCGATTAACTAATTTATCATGTGGATTTGAGAGCTATTTCGCCGAAATGGCTTTGGAAGTTGGAAGTTTCCAAACTTTTGACGCGCCATTTCTTATAAGAATTCGTATTTTTCAAATGCGATTCTAAATTTTGAAAAATTATGTTGCTAATCGTAATCTACACTTGATTCTGAAGATAATATTTGAATTCGGGGCAATTTCATTGTCTATCGGCCTTGCTTAATCAAAAATAAAAAAGTTTCCAAACTTTCGACCGCTACTGTACATGCATACATACCGACATGCAAACAAGCCGACACATCAAGTTAGCGATTTCTGTCTATCGCGCAATATCATTCTTCCTTCGCATGTTTCTCTGCTGAATTTTTTTACCCAATCAAAATTCCAATTTATTTTTCCTTCAGGCTACTTGGTGTATGACTAAGCAGAACCGTCGTCAGACTTCTGTTAGGGAAATTTCTAGCAAAAAAGACGCAAGTTTGTCGAAGTGTCAGTTCATGCTGGGTTATGGTCATTTTATAGCGAACAATTTCCACAAGGGTCCTGCTGGATATGATAAGGAGCCCTAATTACTATCTAACCGAGATAATCGCCGTATCGTAAGAAAACTAAAAAAGATCAAGCCGGGTACGGAAACCAAAGCTTCTCCAAAAGTTATTGTCTCAATGGACGCAGTTTTTCGTTATTTCCAAAACGCTCATGGTAGTTCATGCTTGGAAAATGAGAAATGTATTTCTGTGAAGAGAAATCATAGAGAAAAATGAGCCATTTTTACCTAGAAAGTTTCGCCAAGTTGAGTGAAGCGGTGACACTCTTTCATTTCTCAATTTTGATGTGTGCCTTTCTTCCTCTCAACGTTCTTCTTTCTCAGATCGGTTTTTACTCTGAAGCGAACAGGTATGGCAAAGAAAAGAATCAAGAGAGTGGTCGAAAATTATCGCAGATAAAAAATTGCCCTCACATCGCTCAACTTAGCGAAACTTTCTGAGAAAAATTGCTCGCTTTTCCCTGATTTCTTTCCACAAAAAAGTGTTTTGCTTAGTTTCCATGTATGGACTATCCTGAGCGTTCTGGAAGTTGCGGTGAAATTGCATAAGCTTTAATTTCCGGATCCGGCTTGAAACTTGTAATATTTTCTCACGATACGGTGCTTATCTCGGTCAGGTATTTATTAGGTCGTGAAGAAAGTTCTTGCGCTTATCGACCTTGATTTTCAAATGCATGTATCTCAGCTCATTCGGAAACCTTTTTGATCGGATTAAAGACTGTTGGAATCCACAAACCCCTGCCAATAACACTTGCCTTGAATCGGCCCGGTCGTGCGGAATACTGGAGCCCTGGAGACGGTGAACGGAGGTCGTTTCCGCATCATGTTGGGTTTTAAAGCATATCTCTTCGGAGAAGCTATTTAGGGAATCGATAAAGTGGCATTTCATAGGCCAAAGGTCTGCCGAAAAAGTAGAAGAAGAAGTCAGCACTAATTCATGGCTCAGCTGGTTCTACTTCTGCAAGGTCGGTTGTGCGATGTGCGTCCGAGCTACCTGTCAGCAACGGGCCTGTTCCTTCATAATGAGGAATATCGAGCATATGTGCGAGAGTTCCAAGAGTAATTTGACACATTATCAATGGTACTTTTCCCACATTGACTGCTCCACCTGGTTCCGAAAAGCTAGACCAGCCGCTGTTCTTATAAAAATCACCTCAACCTTCCTTCAGTGAAGTTTCCTTTTGCAAAGTTTGTAAAGCCTGATCGCGGTCGATCACTTCACCAAAGGTTCGTATTCTGTAGCAAAGAATCCGTTCTTAATCGTGCGTTGTAACTGATTAAAAGTCAGGTCGATTCAATGGCACGAAACCAACTAGAACGCGACGAACTACCCTTCAAAATGGTAGCTGTCGCGGCACGCCCTATTTGGATTTTTTGGACTTTCCAGCTCTCCCCGTACAACAAGAAAACACAATGCAAATGCGAACATTTTAGGAGGAGCCTCTTCAATACATAGTTCTGTGCAAACGCGCTTCAAATGGAACGTTCGGCTAATTGTAGGCGTTGTCCAATCTCCAACCGCCATTCTCATCATCTTTGGGGCTCTCACTATCCTTACGAAAGCTTTTTGAACTGTTGCTTCAGACCATATTTATTGCGAGTCTCAGCCAAGTGCATCTATAATATCTTGACCTGTTTTCGCTCTTTACAGGCTGTTTTGAGCAAGAATGAGGAAATCATGCAAATTAAGGAATAAGGAACCTAGCTAGCCCAGCTGCTAGAAAGAACAAGAAAAGCTCTTCAAAACGACATATAGACGGTGGCAGCTTGAAAATAACGCGTTCAAAAACGAAACAGCAAAAAGCACAAGAACTTTCTTCATGACCTAATTGTGATCAGTGCTCCTTACAGTAAAATATCTTGCGAGGTTCTCAAGAAAATTGTTCGTCAGAAGTGACCCCGACCAAATTCTAGCTGAACTGAGACTCCGACGAATCCTGCGACTATTTTGCTAGAATTAAAACTCTGCTTTTGCCATAACCTAGGTAACCTAAAGGGGTGACTAAATTCAAAATTTGATTAGGTAAAAAAAGTTCAGCGGAGAAACATGTGGTGGAAGCATGATTTTGCGCGATAGGCAGAACGAGTTTCTCAATAAAAAACAAAAAAAGATAAAAAAAACCAAAAAAAGAAAAATGAGGAAATAAAAAATTGCTGCCCTTTTAAATTGGATATTTGTGTTGATATTTATTATATAATTGAGTTCATATGTATCACAATTTCTTCCAAGAAGCTTTATAAAAGCATATACAGATGCAAGTTTCTGGGAAATTTGCAGGCGAAAGTATGATTATGCGTCGCAGTGTTTGGCGCGGAACAACTACCATATATCTGCAGTCCTGCGATAGACCAGTAACACATTTGTGCGTTGTAATGTCTCTAATAATTTGGGTAGTTGTAATGCAGGCCAAATTCCTCTATTATAGTGTAGGTAATATAAGTGCTTAATCTAGGAGGGTGAGGTTTGCGGAGGATATGTATCCTCCCAATGTTACGAAAACTCAATGATTTTCCTATTACTGAAACTTTGACTTTTGCCAGATACTGTAAGGTGAAAAGGTTCATTTTTAAGCCATCAGCTACATTCTCGTCGGATCCGGTCGAGGACTAGCGTTGATTGGTGGCTACTTATCGTCACCTATAACCGTGCGACAATGTTTTTTCGAGGTTATAAATTACTCATAAAGCTTCTTCGCAAACAAAACACGCACAATTAATCAAATATTTACTAGGGCTAGTCATAAGTCATTGCATGTTCACACTGCAATTCAAGTGATAGCATTCTTCGAAGCATATTTTAGAGCAACACCCTCAGCGAGATCCATACATACCTTTGCTACTAATGGTGTCGCGGACGCGATAATCGCTCTGAGGGAAACCTGAGTGCGTCGGGGCCCGTAGGCTAGCTGCCGCCATGACCTCTACATATCTATGATACTTCCTGATCGTGAGCGACGCGCGACGCTGTTCTCGACAGCGCCATTATAAACCCTCCTGGGTACCATGCTGTCATGGGATTCCCCACCATCTTGTCTTTTGCACGGCAATTATGCGGGGCTTGAGCCTGTAAAAAAACTTGGATATTCTTATTGCAGACTCTATCGGGAAGCCAAAATTACATCGACAGTTATCGTCCTATGGGACCGTAGCAGAGACCCGACATAAGTCCTTTACTTTATCTCATTACTTGAAGTGCCGCGATAGCTGGTAAATTGACCCGTGTGCTTTGGTTCACGTTCGTAACTCACGTGCCGTTAAGGGGTGCACCGCTAAGGAGACTCACGCGTTTCTTTTTAGGTTACGTGAGCTCCCATCCCGCGGTCACCGATTCGCAACGAATTCTGTGAAGAAGAAGCGTGAGCCCTAGTCAAAAATATAAGAAGTGTCGCTGAACAAAAACTCACCTAAAAAACGCTAGAAGGGATTTGGATACGTGCCAACGTCGTTTTTCCGTCTACTCCTTCTCCGTCCACTTGCTAGTTAGAGAGTTCGCGTGATTATCTGCGTGATCCTTGCGCGGTTATGTGAAAATATTCCGCGTTTCGAGGGATGGAGCTGCTTTTTGTTTAGTTTTACTTGCTTGAATAGTTTAATTATGATATTTCTCAGTCTGTGTTGGTGCTCATGTCTCTGTTTGCATTGATACATACAGCAGCTTGCTGAAACGAGCCAGCAGTAAACGCCGGTGGAGCAAGCCAGTTCGGACAGTTCGTCTTTCCTCAGAACCTCCTTGTTACGGAGGGGTAAAGGGAGAACCATTCTCAAGAGCTCCGGCAGTCTCCTTGTTCCTTTTTAATTTGCATTCCATAGGGAAAGCTTAACAGATTGGTCGTCGCAGAACTGGGGTACCGGTGCGGAGAAGGAGGTTTAAGTGGGTTAAATAGCATCAAAGGCGTTGCTTCAGGAGGAAACCTATGAGGGGTTACATAAGACGAGAAGCGAGAAGTTAACAACTTCAGAAGGCTGTGAAGCGCTCTAGAAGACATGACATATAGTACACTACAAAATTTGCTAAAGCTAACTGTGGTATAACTGAAATACCTGTCAGTGACCTTTCCTCAGGGTGTTGCTTTCTAAAAGTGGTCTGGCGAGTGGTGTGGGGGCAGCCTGAGGTAGCGAAAAACCACACAGGAGGAACACGTAGGTGAAGGAACGTTTATGCGGCTCTCCTATCGTTCAAGTGTACTTCATATGTTTCTCTTCCCATGTTGTGCGCACCTTTGATTGCGATAAATAATTAAATAAATAATAAAATAAAGAGACTTGCTGGAGGGATTACAGTAAGTTTTAGGTAGAGACGTGAGGTGCATCGAAAGTATGCGTACTTACACGATCCAAACTACATTCGCTTTGTTCAGTGAAAGTGTTTAGGTATAGTTGTGGCTTCTCAATAGCAAATTGCTTCTCGGATATAACTAATTAGTGATAGTTAGTGGTATATGGAGCCAATCGACGTTTCTATACAAGGTTGATACTATCAATGACGTCCGTAGGCAGTCGGATCGTGGTCCGATTAACCTAAGCCCTGCACCGTGTCCGTTGTAGACTACGTCGAAATATTACATTAGGTTGTCTAATAAGTAGTGTCGCTTTTTAATCAAACGAAAACTTTTCTTTCAAATCCTTAAGCATTGAAACTATTTCTAAAACTCCTTTACATCTCCGAAACTTCTTTACATTTCGAAAGAGAATTGTCTGCTCTACAAGATGTTATGTTCTTCCTCCACCCATTTCCAGGGTTTAAATATTAGGTCTGCGAAATGGGAGGTCCAGCCTACGAAAATTGACCAGACCGACAACCAGCTCTAACTTTATTTTCCTGGGAGAAATCAATTAACGATGTACACTCTACTTAGTCATGACCTCTTCTAGACATTCCACTTTCAGGTTGCCAGAAAAGCTTTGCCATGTTTCTTTTCGAATTGGCTCATCGATAAGTCGTAGCAGTTTTCGAATTAAAATTGTTACTCGTAAACGCCATTGTTTCATATCGAGTGGTGCTCCTTTTATGAGCACTTCTTCTGCTACAGGCGTACATTAGTCATGACTTGTTCTTCAAGTTCTACCAGTTTTTCAATGTCACGGATATAAAAAAATTCCAACCTAGATCTCAGGTAATGGTGCTATCCGGAAATGGAACGACGCGATTTGTTGGGAAACCTAGTAGTGCAATGTTCAGAGGAGGTTATGTAAAAGTAGAGGGTACATCATTGATTGATTTTTCCTAAGGGAATAGAAAGCTAGAGATAGTTGTCGGTTTGGTCCAATTCCCCCGGTCCCTGGACCTCCCATTTCGTTTCGCGGCCTAAAATTTGGAAACCCTGGAACAGAGGTGGAAGAAGAACATAACATCTTGTAGAGCAGAAAAATTTTCTCCCGTATGGTATATGACACGATGTAAAAGAATGTCGATTTGGATAAAAGCTGTTCGGTTGAAAAAAAAGCGACACTACTTATGAGACAGCATAATAGAATCCAGAATCGAGACGATGTGAAATGAACGACTAGCCTACGTATTATTAGCATTGGGTCTGACATTGTGATGCGTCCGCAACTGAGTATTTTGAGTTAAGATACATACCAGAAATGGTGAATCAGACGATTTTCCGATCTAGTCAATGCTTCTCTGGAAAATTGAACATTTACAGAAGTACTGGCCTCAGTCTCTCATTCTCGGCACTGAACTGCCGTCATTCGGGATAATCCTGATCGCCTGCGAACGCTTGTGCGCAGTACTTCGCCCTGGTGCTTACAATCGTATTTTCATGGGCCAGTCGAAAGTAACTCTACTCGCTATGGTCCCATCTTCCAGCATAGTATGTTTCAATTCGTTTTCTTCTCATTTTTTTATTGGTGAAGCTTTTTCATTGAAGTCATTTTTCTTGGCATTATCGCATGATTACCACAATGCTGCTTCATTCCAATTTGAAAACGTCCCATACTATCAATCAAACAAATACATCTAACCAGGAAAGGCATAGGCCTCAGGTATATCGACAGAGTTTCAAACGCTGATTACAAAAATAGAAGGAAAACTGCAAAATGAACCAGCCGAAGAAGTTGTGAGGAGTCAAAGTTGTCTAAAGTAAAACGTTACATATGAACCGTGCTGACCTCCGAGCTTTCAGTCGCATGGAATAGTGGGAGTGTTCTCAAAATTTGCACTCCAACAGGAAAGGAACTTATGACCTCACGGGTGGAGAGCGGGGGTACTATCGTTACTCCGCGGCGACATTGAAAGCCTGGAACCTAGCACGGTTCATATGTAACGCTTACTTTAGCGAACTCTGACTGCTCACAACTTCTTTGGCAGGTTCGTTTTGTAGTTTTAGTTTCCATGTTTGTAACTAGCGTTTGAAGCTCTGTCTATATACCTGGGTCTCAGTCCAAAGTACCTTGGGAAGTTGAATGCTTTCCCTGGTAAGTGGTAACAATTTTCTTTGTCTGCGCAGAGTGTAAAGGAGCGCATGACAAGCGCATTGAGTAAGCGGTGATGTTTAGGAGGGTTGAGCGTGCGTTAAGGAATCTTCGACAAGAGTGTTCGTATATGGTCCAGTGAGAACGAGAGTCGTATTTCGGGGTCAGCAGTGATTAGAATAGCAGTATCTGTTAAGTGGATAAGGACCGTGACCCACACCGAATATCGATAAGTGTCGAGTTCACCGCGCATCCCTGAGCGAGTTCAAACCATGCGATACTCTTGAAATTCCATTCCCTTGACAGAAATGTGGGTCTGGGCATGAGAAACATCAACAGATACCGGGAGAGAGGTTTAAAATGAGGGGAAGGAATCCACCACTCATGAAGAAATGCAAATGAGCGTTAACTTCATAGACAGATGAACATTGCTTTTGAGAGTTTACACTGGTGACAAAGCATAGGACTTATAAATTTTCGAAGCTGCTTTCATATTTGTACAAAATTGGTCATAAAAGAACAGTCGTTGAAGGGTGACAGCGCATCAAATGAGAATCTTGAGGTTCTCACCAGGAAATGCCTTGAACTTCCCATGGAACTGTGGAAGGAGCCTAGATGCATCGATAGAGTCTTGAACGCTGATTACAAATATGGACACTAAAACTGCGACGTGGGCTTCCTGAGAAAGTTATGAGAATTCAAAGTTGGCAAAAAAACGCTACTGAGGAGAGCTTACCTGACGGAATTAGGGTCGCCGTGGCTCTGCGCGAAAAACTCGTCTCAATTTGGTAATCAAGGCACCCATTGACCTTTACAGAGCCATGAATCAAGCAAAAAGCAAAGGTGATGCCATCAGGTAAGCTCGCCTCGAACACATTCACGAAAACTTTGAAGGCTGATAACTTCCTTAAGAAGTCCACGAAGCAGCTTTAGTGCCCATGGTTTTAATCAACGTCCGAGACTTTATCAAGGCTCATAGGTCTTCTTTCAAAGTTCCATGGGAAGTTCAAAACATTTCCTGGTCATACAAAATTTCGCGAGCCGTTTTTCGATTGCTGACTAGGAAAAGACGATGGGGGAGTAGCCGTGTGCAATTAGACCTGGACTGATAGGTGTGTTTTTGAACGCTGGTCTCAAATCTGCTTTCCAAATCTGGCAATCGATTCTTTGAACAGAGTTATGAAGCAAAAAGAGCTGCGGCAGTGGTCCGGACTCACGAGCGAGAGATCGCAGGATCGAAGCTCTGACGGGTGATTTGTGTACAAATTCCCTAGGAGTAGGTTCACCTAGAAACAGAAATATCCCACCTATCCGCTGCAAAAATTCCTGTCAGAAGTTTTACGAGTTCCACGTGCAGTCTTTAGTAAGTAGCGTCCAAACTTGTTAGGAGCTCCACGCAAGCTAAATGTGCAGGTAAATATAGGCAAGCGATGATCAAATAACGTAGTTGAAAGTTTCTTCAACTATGTTGGCGTAAGGCAAAAGGGAGGTCTCGTTAGGGAATCGGTCCTGCGACCTCTCGCCGATGAGCCCGTACCACTTTCGCAGCTCTCTCTTGCTTCATAAAAGAAAATCTATTGGCCTATTTAGAAAGCAGATTCGAGATCAGCGTTTAAAAGCACATTCAGAGTTCAAGTGTCATTGTACGGCCACTTCGCCTCATCATCTTTTCCTGGTGAGCGTCAATTCAATTCATTTGGTCCTGGCGGTGGCGATTTCCACCATCAATCTCAGAGGTGTACACCACCGGTGCAACAATATATTTCTACTACAGCCCGTTCCAAGATTGTAAGGTCATCAAATTTTGCTTTCTCGGAACGAACAGATGATTGACAGTTTTTCTGCCTAGTATCATCAATTGATTCCTCAGCATGATTAACCCTGCAGCATGAATATCCCCTGATATCACTCAGTAAAGGAGGAATCACAGATTAATAATTCTTCGATGTCTATCATTAATCTTGGCAATTGTTCTTTTTCTCAGGGTGATCTTATATGATCTCGAGTTGCATAGCTGTGACCAAGGAATTAAATCCACTTTAATAGGCAAACATTTCGGCCTTGTAGCAATCATCAGAGGCTGAAAATTTAACATCTTGGTCACAGCTGTATGAGAATCCGAGATCATATTCTAACACGCCAAGATTCATCAAAAGACGAAAATGGGTGGAATTATATTAGGTTGTCTCATAAATAGTGTCGCTTTTTTTCAACCAAAAAATTTTCGTCCAACTCCCCATGCCTTTGCACCATGTCATGTACCATTCAAAAGAGAATCGTCTGCTCTGCAAGATGTTATGTTCGTCTGCCACCTCTGTTTCGGGGTTTTCAAATTTTAGGTATGTGAAATGGGAAGTTCCGCCGACAAAAATTGACCAAATCGACAACTAGCTCTAACTTTATTTTTCATGCGGAGAAATCAATCAGTGATGTACCCTTACTTACTCATGACCTCTCCTTAACATTCCACCCTTAGGTTGCCAAGAAAGGTTTGCCCTGTTTCTTTTCGAATTGGCCGACCATAAGCTATGACAATTTTTAAATTGAATCTTCCTCTGAAACGCTATTGTCTTATATCAACTGGTGTATCTTTTGTGAGCTCTATTCGCTCATTGTTTTGTTTTAATGTTTGTTCGGAATTAGCTCGAATTGTAGGTGTTTAGGAGTAAGGTGCTTTATCAACGAAAGTGACCGCAATTCCTTGAAAATTATTCCTGAGAAGATGAGAACATCAACCAGGCGTACATTCCCAACATTGTCATGACTTGTTCTTTAAATTCTACTAGTTTATCCATGTCTCGGCCATAAAAAAAATTTCGACCTAAATCTCAGGTAATCGTGCTCGACCGTCGAGTTCTGGTTGAAAACCCTGGTCTGGAAATGGAACGAGCGACTCTTGGGAAACCTGATAGTGTAATGTCTAGAAGAGGTCATGAGTAGGTAGAGGGTACATCATTGATTGTTTTCTCCGCAGGAAAAATAAAGTTAGAGCTAGTTGTCGGTTTGGTCAATTTTTGTCGGCGGGACCTCCCATTTCGCAGTCCTAAATTTTGAAAACCTGGAACAATGGTGGAAGTGGAACATGACATCTTGTAGAGCAGACGATTCTCTTTCGAATGGTGTATGAAATGGTGTAAAGGCATGGGGAGTTAGACGAAAATATTTCAGTTGAAAAAAAAACGACACTACTTATGAGACAACCTAATAGCTATGGAACGGTGGAATAGCCAAAGAATAAGTATAAAAAGGTTAAAAGAAAAAAAATTCCCATGCAAAATTGCTATCCCTGTATTGCAATTCCCATGTCAGAATTGCAATACAGGGATAGCTCATGGTTAAGAATCAACTGGTGACACTAAAAAAACTCCCATTTCGCCTTTTCCTTTCAAATTGTGCCCTGTACCCGCCATTTTTTGCGTTTTGCCGCTAGCATGATTAACATTTGTGTATAGGTGCAAAACAAAACGTGCTTGCTTCCGCAACTCGCTACGTAGGTGTCAATTACTGTATTCAATTTTTTCCAAATACAGTAATTGACACCTACGTAGCGAGTTGCGAGTACCAAGTAGATATACAGGGGAGGCAAAAAAAGACATTTTGCCATGTCGCACTTCTGCCCTTTTTTCTTCGCAGTTATTGCCGTCGTTGACGGAATGTTATTCCCTAAATGTCCCTCTATAAGTAAACGCAGGCCTTCCTTAACTGCCCTCACCGTCTCCAGAATATGACGTCATCTGTAATCGTCGTCAAGCTCAAGGAGGCCTACCGTAACGGCTTCACCCTGAAGCTCTTACATAATTTCCTGAATCGATTCAATGTTGGATAGTTTCCTAGAGACATTGGAACCCACTGTGCGAGCCCCCTCGAAACTCGCTTCTCAGCAAAGGTCGTTATGATACACGATCTTTCAAAGGCCCCATTGAGCTCGACCAGTGGTGCACATGTCTCAGGGGCAAATTTTTCTGATACCGTCCACGTATGTGGCCACTATGAATCTTTTCTTATGGAATGAATGCGCTCTTCAATATAAATTACAACCCTTCGATTTGAATTGACAAAGCGTAATTGAATCTATCTGGATGTGAACACAAAATGTCTTTTTTCATTGCCCCCCCCCCTGTATTCACATGTTTTTAAAACCGCGAAGTATAATGTGTATGTGTAAGGCCATAAACTTTCCCAACGGTTAAGAAAGTTAGATTAAGAAAGTTAGAGTCCTTTCGACATAGACTTAGAAAATAGGAAGCCGTGGCAGTTTTTACAGATTCCCATTTCTTTAGTTTACGATTAGAAAGATTCCATATTTTGTTACAATGTCACTCATGCTTACAAGAATTAATCGATAGTATTTTTCTCATGAAAAACAATTCAGGGCTGGAATAGTTATAACCGTTGAATAGAAAATATCTTTCAGTTTAGAGTGATATATTGACTTTTTTGAATTGATGCATCTGAAAAAGTTATAGCCTTTTAAAGTGTCAAAGCAAGCAATTTTGAAAATGTTTCTTCGTTGCATTTGCAGAAATTCTCAACAGGCCCATTTTCAAAGTACTGTACGTGTCATTTCATTCCAGTAAGATTGTATTAGAGGAAGTCTTCTAGTTCGCAAGGTATATTAAGTTTTTTTCAAGTGATGCATTTGAAGGAAGCTATGGCTCAGAATTTTATTATAACTCCGACTTCTCAAGAAGTCTCCTCGTCAATACTCGTGAACGGTGGCCAAATAATTTTCACCATTCAACATAATTTGGAAGGAATTCGTCAGCAAATAAACAAGACAGCATACAAACACCAAGTTCCGCCATAGGTTGTGTACGGAAAGAATAGTTGTGCCTATCAACCCACTACTTGGAGGAAGGCGTAATTTGTCTTTCATGACATCCCGCTTGACCCTGGTGTTAACTCACATATACAGGTGGGGCCAAAAAATGAAGTCACTTCTCTCCAAATTCAAAACGCAATTAATCTCGAACTGCGAAACCAAATGCATATTGCCCAATTGCATATTAGCTCATTCAAGTCTATTAAAAGTTAATATAACAGCCTACACAGACGACATCAGAAGATTTTCCCACGGAAACATGGTTCACAGTACGAGCTCAACGACGTCGTCGAGGTACCATAGACCATTACGACGTCCCTGGAACGCCGGTCAAAAGCGGTCTTGCACAGTCACAGCTAGGGTCCCTAGAAAGCTATTCACCGCTTTACCGACTGAAGAAACTAGGTTGCAGCTCCAGGCCGAAGCGATTACGTTAAGCCCCGTTAAGCTTGACGGCGACGGCAGATGACGTCATATTCTGAAGACCGTGATGGCATTGAAGTAAGGGCTGCTTCTGCTTATAGGGGGACACCTAAAGAATATTCTGCCGTAAAACATTCATTAGCTGCGGTATACTGTGCGAAGAAAAATTTGATGATGTGCGCCATAGGCAAAGTGACTCTTTGTTTTTGCCCCCCCCCCCCTGTATAAGCACTACTTCTCGCGTTGTCTCATGCACTCTCTGATATCTTTGTAAATCTACACCATCTAATCGAGAAATTTGACTCAGGAGCATGGATCAAATGCTGCAAACATGCGCTCGAGTGTCTGAGTCCATTTAGATGAAAATTGCATGTTTGGCGCCTGCCAAAAGTTTTGTCACCCCCAGTATTCCACGGCAGTTTCTTATTGTCTTCTTATTCTTTATTGGAGATTATTTCAATAGAGATCATGCTATAAGCAGAGATTTTGGGAGTCAGTTGCACGAAAATCATACCGGCATCGGAAAAATTTCATGCGATGAACTGAAGTAATTGTGGGAGGGCTGTTATTGACCGTACCAAAAAGAAATGTGTAGTGGTAGTACGAAGAAATGTTGCCTATTGAAGTTGAGTGTACACGTGGTAGATTATGCATTGTTCATAGAATAACGTAACGAAAATGGCTCAAAACCTGCGAAATAGAAATCTTCCATTCCCTCTAGTTTCCGCCTTACATTAGACAGCCAGTGACAAAGTCGAGCTCAGTTCACGTGTTAATCTGTTCCCTACAGCCGTCAACAAAGCACTTTATGTTCTTTTCACAGGAGAACTAAAAGATACGTCGTTTAGGCTTCTTTGACATTGCGCCGTTGCGCACGCTGCGGAGCAGGGTGAATAACGGTCGAGGATCTCCTCGACCATAGCTCTCTACCATGTGAGAGTAGTGCTGAGAATGAACATCCGTGCGGAGAGCCCAGATGGCACGCCCATGGCGAGTGTGAATGTCCACGTAAGAGATCGTGTCTGACCGGGCAGAGAATCCTCGACGTGCCGCTGAGGAATCCTCAAGCGATATTCACCCTGCTGCGGAGGGTGCGGGTATTGCGAAGAGCGTCATCACGCGCATTGATACGTACTTAGGGTACAGTCGGTAGCTTCCAATCGACAATTTCAATTTCAATACATTGTTTTTTTCTTGATGTTCGAAAAAACGAACGAAAGCAAAACTTCACATAAGCCATCAAAAATGGAAAAGTATTGGGTTGATCCATAATTTCTGGCCGAAGCTCAACACTATGATTTATTAGAGTTTTATCTTTCCTAAAGAATAATCGATCAAAAACATAAGCACCATCATAATCACTGATAAGCACCCCTTTGCTATGGAGCGAATGGGTGCATCCTTCCCAGAATGAATGAAGCTGTGAAATGAAAAATTCAGAGAGGTCGTTTTTGGGGTGGTTGCATTCAGTGACTCTTTTCCCTTCAAGCTGCTGCTTCAGGGAGCTGGGGAAGTGATGGTCCGATGGAGCAATGTTATGGCTATACGAAAGATGTGGTGTCGCGGTCCATCCAGTTTCCTTGGAAACGTGCCGAGTTATCTTGCAATATGATTTCGGGCGATCTTCCGGATAAAGGAGGTTTTGAGACTTTTCCAACCGTCCTTCCACACTGCTGCGGCCAACTTTTTAAGCTAATTCATGGTCGCAATGCTTGTCTGCATAACGTGAAATGGTTCTTAAAACGGGAAACCCAGCAAATCCAACAAAACAGGGGTCACACCCTCTGATGGAACAGCTCTGGTTTTGGTCGATGTGCTGCGTCCAGGCTGCGAGGAAGCCACCGGGCGAGCCCCGTGTTGTTATCGTAAGGGGACTCATGATCAGGGTCAATCCTGCGTCGGTACAAGTACCAACGGGGAGGACTGGTATCCGGTTGAGTTTGTAGGAGGGGGACCGTACCCACTTTAGTCGCTCGAAATTACGGGTGAGATTGAGGTGAAACTAAGATTTCGTGGAGTAGGCTGCTATAAAAAGGATAAAGGATAAAGCATTTGCCGTTGATCAATCCCTTTTTGGGATGCGGCGCGCATTCTACTTCCATTTGTACATTCGCAGTGGCATTTGAATGCGATGTGGCCTATACAATGACTTGCGGGGGCCAGCCGATGTACAAGTCATTTTTTTTATCCTCCCAGACAAGTCTGGTACCAATTAACCGACCCCGGAGGGATGGAAGGCTTGGTTGGCCCGGGCGACTCACTACCCAGGATTTGATCCCGGACGCTCCCGTGGTGAGCGCGCCACTTGTCACTACACCACTTCCGCCCAGGCTGCTATACACCCCTAGAAAAGGAAGTAGTGGGAGTATAGGTAAAAAATGAGTTGAAATAAAAGTAGAAGGAAATTTTCGGAGATATTCACCGTTTCAGAGTGACTATATACCCTATACCCCCCCCCACTCGACGGCATTTTTGGAGGAAAATATGGGCGGGGTTTGGTGAGTTGAGTTGTATCAGAATTAAGTACTATAGAGACGATGATGGTGGCAACGATAGGACCGACCCTGCTCATGACTCATCTGCACTGGTGACCAGCAGTCTATACGGTCGCAGAATGAAACTTCTACAGATGGTCAGGCGTGCTTCCCGGTCATGGTCAGTCCATGCATGCTGTTTCAATCGAAGCTTCATTCGGCTACAATCCATACCATTCAGGTGTCAACTCAAGCTGCGCCCAGATGTTTGCTACAGTTTCCTGCTAATAGCGTCCGGATGCACTC
Source organism: Ostertagia ostertagi (assembly GCA_036418205.1). Taxonomy (NCBI): domain Eukaryota; kingdom Metazoa; phylum Nematoda; class Chromadorea; order Rhabditida; family Trichostrongylidae; genus Ostertagia; species Ostertagia ostertagi. The sequence goes on along the minus strand of MU868448.1, from coordinate 44,180 downwards.
CTAGCGTAGCGCAAGCGCTCCTCGTCGTCGGGGGTCCGTGATAAGGTCGATCTTTGCGGCTCCTATCGCCTTTGCGTATACTATTAAGATAATAGCTCGGTGCCCGATCAGTAGCAAAGACTGGGGCAAACGTAGCGCTGATCCTGCCTACCGCGCTCTTCTTCTGAACATTGTCGCAAGGCAAAATCGTTGGGTTCGGTTGTTTCTCTGTTTTAATTCCTACTTAATTATCCCTTCGCGCTCTTAAGCTTCTGAATCGTCCTGGCTGGAGGTCCTGATGTGTTCTTCAACATATTAACTCATTTCATCGTGAAGCTAATCTGATATGGAGAAAATTGAATTTGAACCAAAATCGGCCAGAACTTATGTGTCAACTCAATAGGTATTGAAATTGAAATCAATCGGAAGCTGTCGACTGTGCGACAAGTACGTATTATGTGCCAGTGTGGTGCTGACGCTGTTCACACTATACGCACCATCCGCGCCATAATTTACACTGTTGTGGACGGACAGCGAGGATGTTGCCGACAGTGTGAAGAGCGCCAACACGTGCACTTGAACGAAGGCCGGCCCTGCAGTCAAATTTCTTCATAAAAGCCTTTGACGAAAATAATGAAGTGCTAGGTGTCCTCCGAACGAGGAGAGTCTACTACCATTCTTGCGCGCGACTGAAACGAATGGAGACGTTGCTCGTTCCAGCTGGAGCATGTAGTAGATGATCAACTGGACGACAGGTGATACAGGAAATAAAGACGCGGTTTTTTTACTTACACGATTAAATATACCACAATGTGGAGTGCTGCGAACACTTTGAGAGGCTATTTTACACAGTACACATGGTAAGATGTTGTTACAATTGCAACACCTCATCCTTCCTGTAACACACGTCAAAGTTGTTTCTTAGCCCTGTCAATACCCACGAGATACGTTGCGGGCATTCCTACACACCTGCAAATCGCCACACTTGGTGGGTTATACTATAACACCGTAAGCTGTGCGCGCACAGCACAGTTTTGCGGCGATATGGGATGGTGCGGGGTAAATTCTCGAATTTGGCCCAATACATTTCGAATATTTGACGGCCAGGTTGAAGTCTATCCGATTGTCCCATGCCTCACCCACCGATGGCCTTTTGGCCTTCCCTCCTGCGTCCATGGCTCCATGGAAGAGCTCACCGGTGGCGCGGACGCTTTCGCCTATCGGTGACGTCATAACGTCGGCAAAGGAGCGAGCAAGGGCCGGCTTTACCACCATTACTTCAACACATCAAGTACTCTGATCACTCTTACTTGGGATGGTAAGAAAGTCCTGAGCCGATTTTTCAAAAGCTCCAGATGTTCCGCTTATTGATTGATACCTAGAATCTGTTACGTGATAGATTATCGCTGTCGATCATACTTCTCCCCAGTAGGTATATATTGCCGGGTTGCCTTCTTTAATTTTAATCATGATGTCGATTCCACAAGAGCACTTTCGAGCGATCATCTTCAATGAATGGCGCTGCGGCACAGGAGCAGTGGAAGCCGTCAACATGATCAGCAGTGCATTGGGAAGGGGCACCACTTGCATCACCAGTGTCAAACTCTGGTTCGCAAGCTTCAGAGGAGGAGACACGGCTTCCGAAGGCAAGTCGAGGTGGGGAAGCCCCCAAACAATGGAAGATTCCACCGTTCTTGGCGCTGTCGAAGAGGATCTGGAGGTTAGCACTCGCAGACTTGTGATAAGACTCTGGTGCACCCATCCCACAGCCCTCCATCCCCTCCACGCCCTCGCCACAGGAAAGTGGTGACTCGATGGATTCCTCATGGCTTGACCGATAGCACGCGGTTCAGGCGGGTACCCATTTGTCAGTTTCTCCCTCTTGGTTGGCACCAGAAGGAGTTTTTGGAAGGCATGATTACGAGAGATGAGAGTTGGGTCCTCTAAGATTCCAATGAGCACAGTGCCGTGTGGTTCCCTTGAGGAGAAAACCCGCCGACACAAGCAAAATCGGACCATCACCTCAAAAACTGTCTTCTTCGCTACCTCTGGGATTCGTGAAGAATGTTGCATTATGAAGTGCTCCCCCAAGGTCATACCGCTACCGGCAGCATTTAAACCAGTCTGCTTCAGAAACTAGCGTAGTGCGTTCAAGAAAAACGACCAAGACGAACTTCTATCCACTTAGTCCACGATGACACCAGGCCCACATGGCTAAAGAGACCCGTCCAAAATTTTAAGAGCTGGTCTGGGACGCAGTTCCCCACCCACCCTATCCCCTAACATTGCCCTCTCTGATTATCACTTATTTCATCCCCTTGAAGGAATCTTGCGCGGAAAAATCATGATTCTATTTCAGCTATAAATCACTGGCTTGGGACTCATTCTCCACGATAATAGTGAGAAGAATTGAAGTATTGCTTTTGTTTTGATTAGAAATTCAAAAACTCGAAAAGGCTGCTACGCGATCGAATTACCCACGGACATCTTTCACGAGTGCTGGCGACGGGGGTGCTCAAACTTGGTTCTTGGAGTGCATTCACTAGAAGCTCTTTCTGGCCTTCTGCTTCGTTGCATTCACATCTTACACTTTACTCCATCCTATTCAATCGATCGATTTGTCTCCACTCTCTCGTGCGCTTTAACCCGATTCTCTCATTGCGTCGCCTGGTACGTAGCCGGCCAAACGCCGTCTTCTTTCCATGCCTCGCCTGGCTCTGCCTCCTAGTCCTTCGATGGTCCATAACGTGTAGTTTTTGTACGTTTGTTTTCGCTTCAGAAACCGAATCTTCATGCGTGAAACTTTGTGTGCTATTTCCAGTAATCATAACTGACATATTCAGGTCAAAAAGCAGAGCAAGAATTTCCGCGCAGATTCCGTCTGAGGCACTCCTAGCCGAAGAAAAATCACAAGGTGAGACTTGTAAAGAGCGGTCAGCGATTCTTTGACTCTCACTCTGCTCAGTCTGGGAGTAGGGTTCGCTGACCTGCCCATTAGGGGATTCTGTAGTGAGTAACAATGGTAGATAATACTGTGAGAAGGTTCTATGTACGCGGAATAAAAAAAAAAAAGCACAAAAAAGTGTCAAAACGGCTCAGGACATTTTTTACCATCCTAATATTTTCGCGAGTTTGATGAGCTAGAAGTAAGTAGGAATTCAACAGCGAAGACCATCAGCTTATTGAAGCTAGTGACAGTGTACTCCTAAGGGTTTTCAATTATCAACCGTAGAAGATATATACGAACTATTTCTAGGCGTCATTGAGGTGAGGCGGGGATTAGATTGTGCCTCTACGTCTAACTAAACAAGCATACTCGGATACAAATTTCCCCCCTATCTGCGTTAGAATGATACCCCGCCGTAGCCATTATGGGCCTGCCGCGGTAGCCGATGATAGTGAACCAGTGGACGCCTACAAATCTTCCGCATAGAAAGGTGGTCTAAATGTATAGGCTAAAATTAATAACGAACGTATTTGGAAAAAAATGAATCGATTCAAAGCGACCCACTAATTTGTTTGCGCGATATCAATAACGACGCAAAGAGACTAGAAGATACCAGCATTAGTGAATTCGGATTCAATCTTGTCACGCTGACGAGCGAAAAAGCTGAGCTTCTTGCTGAATCAGTTCACGAGTGGTTGCGTAACAATGGCTTAGTCCCTGTCGAGCCCCCTGCTGCCTTTACAATGATGCCCACACTGTGGTTCCATAAGAAGAGATTTATGAGTTTATTAACCAAGGCCAGACTCACATCGGTCACCTCAGATTTCCTCCCTTTAAGTTCATCAACAAATTGCATTTCACATTGCCTTCCCTTGAACTTCTGTTCAACACTTTCATATACGATCGAAGTTCCATCTCGGTGGACATTATTCCTCATATTCCCATCCCCAAAAAACCTCCTTTCAGTAGTCCTGCGACGCTAATCGGCGATAGTATCACTTCAATTTTTCGCAGGCTTTTCGAAAGATAGTAAAGCGCAGACTGAGATACTCATTGAACTTCACAACATAATCCCTTCCATGCCAGCATGTTTTAGGCCGGAAAAATCAATAGAAACTGCGCTGCTTTCTTCTCTCAATGACTGGTCGCAGAGCCCTCGACTCTTAGAAAGGAGTTTAATTTAGGAATTTTGATTTTGCAAAGCCTACTCGATAGAGTACACACGGAAAGTAAATTCAAAAGCTGGATCGCTCGGAGATTTACCATTCTTGATAGTTCGATTGGATCGAATCTTCTTTTGTCGGCCGCATTTCAAGTTCGGGTTGGAGCAAGCTTTCGGCCATACATGGGATTCCGTGGCGTCCCCCAGTGGTATGGCGGTTCCTGTGCTCCAATTCTTTCCTTGCACTACCCTGCCAGACCTCCCCAGTGGTGCCAGATAGCAAGTATCCGGTGTTCATGTATGCCGAACGCTTATCAAACTGCTACAACAGTTATTAGGAACGAATTTGATTGACTGATATGCTGCAAGCGGGCCCATTGACCATATTGTCGCTGGGGTCGAGCAATGGGAACTACCTCTCGCCCCGAGAAAAACAAATGTGTTCAGGCATCGGAATAAACAGCACTGTCCATTCTACAAATAAGGATCGGTAGCACAGGCCAGTGAACGAAGATAAAGAGCTCGGGTGGTTTTAGCAACAACTGCTTGTTGATACTCACTACAAGACCTTGTATTCTAGAGCTAACTGAGATTACATCTTTTCAAAGTTTTACAATCAGAAACCCTCGAGGTCCTTCTGAAGGCGTGACAAGCCTATTGTAGCACCAATGTTGAATCTGCTCTTCGGTTTTCTCTCATCAAAGAAAAAAGTACGATTGAACTTTAGAAGTGTACAGAACAATTTCACTCGCAAGCTTGCCTCTTCGATGCTGCCGTGCCGGTTATGAGTCTCTGCTAGTGGTGGCCGGAAAGGCGCCGCCGTTACTTGTCTATATCTCTGTCACACAGAAGACAGGTTAAAGATCGTCGGCATGGCTTCAAAAACTTTTGACAGGAAGCGTTGCGGTTGACGCTGCTGATTTTTCCATTGGAGCAATCGAAACTAGGGGAGCACAATCAAAATCAGGTATCGTAGTAAGAACACAGGTCGGAGAGCTCAATCTTTTGCTATCAGAGTGCTTGGCCTTTCGTTGAACAAAATTTTTTGATGCGGAACACTCTTTGCTGTGTCTCTCGGAAATTTCCGTCGGGTAGACCATAATTTAGTCAATGCAGAGTTTCCTGATTCTGAAGAGGGTACGTTGTGTGCCAGTGACTAGGTTGATGTGTTTAATTTTATTATATATATTTATGAGGCTGCTTTTAATTTTTTCTCTTCCAAAATGTTGCTATGCTCTGCAAATCGGTTGTTGTTGTCGGTATATTTTTTTGTCCTGCTTATCGTATTGTTTCCCACGCAGGTACCCTGTGTCCAATAAATTAAATATAATAAAATAAAGGCTAGACTTCTACATTTTTAAGTAGTTTCAATTCCTGGGGCAAGAATGGTAGCTGAACATACACAATAATTTCGCTCGCGGCACAGCTGATTGAACAAATTGGCATGGTGTCGAATCCCAGTTTTATCCAGGCAGAGTGGCAGCGGCGCTGGCCACTGCTTGCACTTCCTTTGAATCTGCCGCAGCTGCGACGTCATTTTGACGTCACGGGCACGCGCTCACGTCCACATCGCCAGTGAACTTTTCTGTCCCACCTTCGTCCACCAATTGTTCTCCTTCGTCAAACAATTGCCCGTTTTCTCGGTCTCGGACTGCCTCTGCAACAATTTATAAATCTCGTGGTAATCTCCGCCTGTTTCTTTGCATGTCCCAACAATCTTTTTCTTTCTTGCCAACCTCTTCCCACTTTTTACCTGATCTCTAAAGTGTCTCTGAGCCGTTTTATACTTTTGACAGTGAATCCTGGTTTCTCCTCCGCACACCATTAGAAATTCACATCCTTTCCTTCGCCTACTTCTCTCCCGATCCCGACTACTTGAAGCCGAGTCGTGAACTTTCGTGGAGACCCGCACACTGTACACGCTCCGCACACCAACAACACTTGCACTCTCACCCACCTCTATCCACTTTTTTCCCGGTCTCTGGGAGTTCTTGGAACCGACTTATAAATTTTCGTCGCAAACTCAGCCCACTTTGGTCATGCTCCACCCTCCAACAGCAGTTGTCTTCCGTTATCGGACTCTACCCACCCTTTTCCCGGTCTCTTGGATTTCTCTGAACTGATTGTAGGTTTGGGGCAATCTTAACCCACCTTTCTTTTTCGAGACCAGGCTTACAGACGACCGAACAGACACACGGAAAGACTGAGCGCTTTAAAGTAAATGGGATAATAGAGTGGCTTTTTAGAAAATGAGTATTGTACTGCCTTTCTTCGTCTGCTTTGCAACGTAAAGAAATACATAAATGGATATATGCATGGTGTTTCAAGACGTGCGTCGCTTGTTGCAGGTTTCGCTTATTATTGGCGGACTCAGCACTATTGGACCAGCCGGCGACCAGCATGTTGCCACTCAACACTGTGCAATTATTTCTAGTACAGCGGTCTGGTAGGTAGCGATCTGTTGTTTTACATGTAGTTCTTGATTTCATAAGTAGCTTAGCAACGTAGAACGAGTAAATGGCCGCATATTTTTTTTCAAATGCATAGACTTACAATGTACTACATATGTAGTAGATTTAGCTGCTATTACTCGGTCACAGTGTTGACTGGTCTGCACATGTGTTCTTTAATGCTTTTAGAAGCACGGTAGATTACGGTAGCTCGGAATATAGATACCGTTGATCAAAGAATGAATAACAAGTGTATTTTTAGAGTGAGAAAAGCGAGTACAGAGCCACTGAATGGCTTTGTATTCACACATCAACATTACAGAGGTACAGGGAGCGTCGGAAATATTGACCGCTTGCAAAAAGTCTCGCTATTTTGAGAAGAGAAAATGTAACACATCGTGAATTTGATGTCAATGGATGATTATTGAACACGGATTGAGAAAATTACCCATCGCTCAAATGTGAAGGGGTCGGCCCATGCCTGATCATACTAACAAACGGTTGAGGGCAGTACCTGATATGTATCGTCAGTAGTCGCCCTCCGAATAGGCTTTCTTTGGTTGTAAATAAGTCAGACAACCTTCTCTCCCCGGAGCACTCTGATGGAATAGTTGTCAGGCTTCGATACGGCTGGAATAGTTGCTGTTAGTAAGTTACTGGTAATCAGCTTGGGAAAACATAAAAGGTAAACTCGACCCAAAAAACTTAAAAATCTGAGCGGATGCCGGGAATTCACGACCTCTCATGTTTTTGTTATAAGCCATTCAAAGGTTGGTAGAATAGTAGAATACCCTAAAAGATTGGGACAGTGTGAACTTAACTCGCTCGTCAAGTCCGACAAAGGTTTCCCTTTGAATGTGAAAAAATGTACCATTGAGTGCGCCATGCACACGAGTTCCGGGTCGTAATTAAATGTGCACAAGACGTAGGCAGTCAGGTCGTGTAAATTGATTGGTTTTCGGGAGCCCTTCTGCGCCACTTTGAATATCAATTCGAAAGAAATCGACCAATCACTCAATCAGAAAATATGTAGTTCTGCTGAGACACGAGAGAAGGGATGTTGAGCACATAGACCACACAATCGGTCATACAGCGCTTCAAAATGAAGAAAGAAATAGTGGAATCAAGAGTTGTTCAGAGCTCCCAGCTTTCATAGGATGATACAAAAATAAAGTCACTCGCATACTCCCAGAGCACTTATATCCACTGAACTTTACTACAGTTATACCAATCAACCAATAGACTCGAAATTCTTGCGATAGATCCAAAATTCTCAGCTCAAAAAAACTTCAATTGCTTGTGTCGGAGAAGCTGACATCCTTGCTGGTTCCAAAGAATCTCGTTCTACAAAGCCTGTGCTGCATTCGCAGAGCAGGAAGTAGGTACATACTGAAGACAAGGTTTCTATCATTGGCTGGGTGTTGATCATATGATATCTTCATTGCCAAATGGCAGGCACTCAAACGAGACCACCGAACGGTGGTCTCGATCTACAAAGCCTAAGCCTTAACATGCAGGACAACCTAATAGACCCAATGTTCTGTCGCCATGTCTGGAGTCAACTCGTCATGCGCAATGAATTCTGAATAGCCATATGAAACTACACATTCTGCTGCGCGTTATGCACTTGGAATGCTCCTGGTTGCGAACTTCCATGCGGCTGTAAGGTTTTACTCCCATGGTCACATTCAATCTTCGGCTAATTTCCTACGGATTTTCTGCCGTACCGGAGCTCCGCCATCCACAGCGTCCCATGGTAGAAGAAGACCCACCTGTGAACATGTGGCAACCACTCGTGAGCTTCCTTAGTTAGGGTTTGTGAAGCAAGAATTCAATGAAGGTTGACTTCTTTGAGCGCCTTATGTTTTGCCGTCTACTGTAAACCGATTACTGCAGCACAGTGGCCAAATAATCTCCATGAAACTCCGCAGGCAACCATGGAAGACTTCGACTTTACAGCTATACCAAGAAGCTATAGAAACACAAACTATCACATGCGAGTGATATTAGTTTAGGATCTCTCTGTGAATAGAAAAGTCGACTTATAACAAAAAACGGATAAGTAGTGGATTCGCGGTATTCGCGCAACTTTTCGGACTCATGCGAAAGTCGGGCTCAATTAGGGGGTATTATGGCGATTGAAACTGAGTATGGAGACGCGAAGTGGAACGACAGTGGAGAAGAAACTGAAAAAAGCATCGACAAGGCCGTTAACAAAATCCTCTTTCCTGCTTGCAGTGAAGGAGGCTGGACTGGGGAAGAGGCACGTACAAACAAGTTTTCTGGAGATGTCAGTCGTTCTATCGCTTGATACGGCAATCAAAGGAATCCTGCGCGGAAAAATCATGATCCTATCTCTCCCATCAAACATTGACTTGAGTCTCATAGGTCACGATGAGGGAGAAAAGAACGAGAAATAAGTGTTTGTTTTGTAGAAAAATCTAAAAAACCGAAACACCTATTAGTCGTTCGAATTCCCGCCAAGCTGACGTCACGAGCGTTAGCGACGGGTACCTCGTTTCCTGGAGTGTCGTCACCGAGGTGTTCCGGCGCCTTTTGGCGCGAGCGTCAGGCTCCCTAGCGGTAAACGAATGTGATTTTCATATTCCACGGGTCGAATTACCCCTGAAGGCAAGTTTCTAGGCAAATCTACAATCGAAGACAAATTTCGATAGAAACCCGGCTGAGTTCTCGAGTAGTGAGGCAGCAGAGGGTAAATAATGCCAAGGAATCTCTCGTAGAAAATTCTCGCATTCTTTCTGACATCAATATGCCAGTTGTGATCAATGGAACAAATCACACAAAGTTTCATCCATGAAGATTCGATCTTCGAAGAGAAACGAACGCACAATAACTACACTCTATGGACCATCGAAGAAATTCGGGGCCGAGCCAGGCGAGGCATGGAAGGAAGACGGCCATTGGTTGACTAGAAACAGGCGACTCAATAAAAAAAAATCGGGTTGAAATGCACGATTTCAAAATCACGCGCAATTGTGCTTTGGGACGAAATTGCACTCGCGGCACTTTACACGTCGTATACTGAATTCGTCCTACAACGCGTCGCCTTACACATAACCGCCTCCCCACGTACATTGTTCCATGAGTTATGTTGTTCCGCCCGATGGTCCTTCGATGGTCCATGGAACCTGATTTTGGTAAGTTCATTTCTCTTCGGAAACTAAATGTTCGTGCGCCTAACTTCGTATGTTGGCTCCAAAGACCACAAATGACACATACATGTTGGGAATCGGAGCAAGAAATTTCCGCGCAAGATTCCTTCAACCTAGCTGATTTTCCACGTTATGCCAGCCACGCACCACTTCCGGAGCTGGGCGGTCGGAGCGCCGGCGAAAGCGCTTAATACGTGCCCTGGTGCATTATTACGGCGCCATTTGGGATTCTGAGCATGGTAACGTCTCTGTGGTTGCGTAGCCATCGACAAAAGGGATTGTTTTGCTCCACTAAGCCTGACTCGTGCCTTCATGGGACTAGTATTCCAATTCTGGCATCGCAACAGGTACTACTGAGCTGCCCCTCATGTGTGCGGCCCAGTATTCAAGAACGTCATGCAGATAGGGCTTGAAATGGGAGATGACTAGACCGGCGAGGAACAAGGGCAACTTTTTATTCATATATTTCCGCATACCATATGATTCTGGATTTTGCCGCAACCTACACGTTTTATTTCGCATTTTGAGTTGCAATTCAGCTAATCATAAGAATCGTTGTACACCATGACAAAATTGGGCTTTTTGTAAACAAACGTCTAATAGTATAATCCTGCAGATTTTCTTCGACGCTTTTTCCTACCCGGTTAGTGTCTTTAGGAATGACGGTTAAACTCTAGCAATGGACTTTTTCTCTGCCTCTAATTTTCTTTTTGAGGTACTCGACTTTTCACTTTGTGTTCATTGTACTTGCGTATGTGGTGTCTTTCATATCACTATTCATCGTGTGGAGAATATCAAAGGTACGATTTTATTGCGAGTTACCTGTATTGAATCTCAATAAGAAAAACTATGTGCGTATCATATTACTGGATATAATGGCGTGCCTATGGGTGTGTGCGTCTGCGAGTTTGTGTGTTTGGTCAAGAATTCTTAACGCAAGTCGCAGCAACAATTGCGCGTTGATTTTTACACAGGGTGGCCACAAGTTGCAGTAACAAGATCAAGTGGTCATCGAATCTGTACGACTAAAATGTCAGTTGTGACATGCTGATAGACGGCCCCGAGTGCGTTCCAGGCATTATGGAATGATTTCTCGAATGCATCACCTCCATGACGGCAACAGCAGGTGCGCCTTCACCACTCTTCGTGCAGCGTAAACTATAATAGCAGAGATGTGTTGGAAACTCTAGCTTTCCAAACGCAATCATCTAGCCGCCCAGATGGCGGGATGGCAAATTTCGTCGTGGGCCAAAGTCTACAGTAATGTTCAGTGATTATGTAATTCCTTCCCTTGGCTAAGAGAACTGTTGGCTAGAGAACAAAGAGTTTGAGATAATCCTCACTCTTCTCTGACCCTCTTCTTCTCCCTAGCGTTAGTCCCGTGCAGTCACAGGGTCCGCTGCCTCATTCTTCTCTGCTATTCTTTGTGAAACGGAAGTCGAAGGTGTCGTGATTTTTGGTATGATCATCGCCAATACCTTCACTCTTTCCGGATACCATGATGTCCGGGATGTGGAGATTTGGCTTATCTGAAATGCAGTCTTTGTCGCTCTATTTATTGATGACTAACTCGTCTGTGAACACTTCCTCATCGGTGGAAAAGGTCGGCAATACTGAACTGAGAGAACGCCTCCGTCCAGCTCTATTTTCTTTTCAGTTTCCCCATTGGAAAGCTGATTGCCGCGCCTACGTGCCTCCGCCATTTGATGTCTTCAGGAAATTAAAAGAAACATGATCGCTAACACGGGAGTTGAGCAACGGCTTGATTGTGCTAGAGTCCATCGCTGCTTCGTGTACACTTTCTCAATGTCGTTCGTGGTAACAACAGAAGGTTCTCTTCCACGTTTTCATTCGTTCAGGCTACCGGGAGATCCTAATCGCTTCGCAGCGTAACACCTGCAGACACCGACTGAGTGGAAAATTAAAGAACGCAGAAGCTACACTCAAACTCCATCCGTTTGATTTACGAATTGCATGCCGTCCACATTTGTTAGCATAACTTGTGGAAACTCTGTATAATTTGTAGGGGTTGGACGGGAACAGATGGTGTGTAATAAAACGTGATGGCGGTTGATAAAGTTGATAGGGAGGGTTAGGAACAAGTGTCGCCATTTTCGTTTTGCCGTGCATATTGACAGTAGAGCCTTCATTCTTACAGGTGTTATATGGGGTGGGATGGAGACACAGATATCGGGTGATAGAAAATGATAACGATTGGATATAACTGACAAGGTAATCGAAAGCAAGTGTCAGCAATTTTGTTTTGTGGTTGTCAGTAAAGCGTTCGTTATGTGAAATGTCGGTAGGGACAGGGGCGTAAATGGTAGGTAATGAAGAATGGAACCAACTGATATAGGCTGACAATGCGTGTTGGAACAAAAATTCCTAACTCTGTCAATGTCGTACGCATTAGCATTACACCTTTCTTACAAATTTTATGTGTGTTTGACGGGAACATGTTTGGTGGAGGACAGAAAGTGATGGCTGTTGACAATAACTGGTAAGGGACGTCAGAACGCAAGGGGCATGGAATGCAGTGCGCGCGGACCAGCAGCGATATGGTGTTACATAATTCTAAGTTACGATGTAGACGGACGGGAACATGTTTGACAGGTGAAAAAAGAGAAAATGGCTGATGAAAGCGATTAGCTCGAGAATGGAGAAATCACCCAAGCTGTTATCTCGCGATTGTTACAGCATTCCATTTCATTTGCCAACGCCAGCATTGACACCCATGCGACCGTCAATTGCCCGTACCTCGAGACGGTCGGTGTTTGTGGAAATACTGTGAGCACCAGTGTTTCTATTGCAAGTATAGGCATAAGAACTTACTAGGTTGGAAAGAAAGTCCTGCAACACTTTTTCAAATTTTTGATTTTGATTTTATCCTTTTTGTTCACAACTCCTAACCGGTCTTATGTCTACCATTAGTGCCCACCACTGGCCTACAGCTCAGAAAATTTCGTGATGATCCATTGCGAAAACCCAGCAGAGGTCGAGAAAGGAGGCCACCTCACTTTCGAGTTGGAGTTGGTCGTCTAATTATTTCGTGAACACGATGACGATTCAAGGTCTAGGATGGTGGCAGTCATTTACAGCTCGACCAGGGAAACACGCCAAGAGAAATAAAAGATCTTGCCGCAGCTCCAGAATTTCCTATCCTGGCGCATTTCGGATCATAGTGATTCGCAATGACACGAAAAATAGATCTTGTCGCGTTGGAAGGGCTCTTGATGCGCTGCCTCGGCCAACTTCTGGAGTTTCGCAGCCTAGACCTTTACCTACACGATGATGCCTACAGCAAAGAACTTGTAGTTGAGCTTCGGTGAGAGCCCTTCCTGCAATGGAGTGCGCGGGAGGCTGCTGTCTTCTTATGAAAATATCGAAAGATCGAAAGGGCTGGTAAAGGTGAAACACGCTGTAGCGGTGAACGACATGCCTATTGAAGTGAATGCAGATATATTATTGCGGCATATATATAGAAATGGATGAGTGGGCAGGTACGTACTACTCCCAAATTAGAGGGCTTCAGCGTCTTGCACCAGTTCTCGCTATTTGCTTTATGGGTAAAATAGAGGAGCCGGTGTTGGAACGCTTACCTTCAATGTATTGTAGATATATTGATGACTGCTTCATAACAACATCAACACAATCCAAAATGGATGAGTGTTTCCGCTTGATGAATGAGCAGTCACAATATATCAAACCACGCGAAACGCCTAAAGTGGGTTGGCTGTCCTATTTGAACACGCAGGTCAACGTATGCAGTGGCAGCGCACATGTAAAGTGGTACCGTAGAAGCAGCTGAAGAATATCTTGATTCACGCGACATCGGCGCATCCTACTGCCGTCAAACTGCTGTTGATAACAATATGTTCAAAACGGCAACACGAATGTGCACTGGTAATGTCGAGCGAGCAGAATCACGACAGCTTGCTGCGAGAATAGCTGTTGCAAATGGCTATACGGCACCACATCCTAGAGCGGCAGCACGATAGCCCGCAAAAGGTAACACGACGAAGTAAACTGCCCCTGTGTATCCCTTTCATATCGGATAAAGTTAGCACTGTCATCCATCGGTGCATAATAAGAGCCCAATTGCAGGAAGATGTCCAGTTGGTGAATCCAACGGAAACATCAAACGGCCATTGGTTCGAAACAGACTTTATGACAAGCAGTGCATAACCGAAAATTGCGTTATCTGTCCGCATGGAAAACTTGGAAATTGTGCTCATCTTGGAGCAATATATGAGATTCAACATCAGGCATGTAGCGCTACGTACATAGGGGAAACAGGAAGGGTTTTTAGCAATTTGTAACAAGAAACATCTTGCTAATTTGAGACGCGGTACTGTGACAACACCTTTGGGAAGACATAAGATTGAGGAGCATAATGGGAATGAATTTAAAATAAGGTGAACGCTGCTGGCTAAGAGATGGAAATTTCCGCGCGGAAGGCATTAGAAGCATTCTGGATATTCACTAGAAATTCAAGAATAAACAGCCGCGATGAGTGTCCTTCAATAACAAATGATCTACTGCCGTTCATTCCGCACTGCGAGCTGTAGAATGACAGAACGTTACGTGCGTCTCCCGACTATTTTTGATATAAGGAGACAGTATGGTATTATTCAATTCTGACTGATCAGGCTCTGTGTGGCAGCGAATTGTTCCTCTTGAAGGGTGGAACCGACGGTGAGTTTATTTCTTGCGCTGTCCTGATCTTCTCAAGGGGTTTCTGGCACGATATCGAAACCGCTAGAGTTGATGAGGCGCTTGGTGGTGTAGAGCGTAAGTCTAAGGCTTGAAACACGTTCAGGCCTCTGAAGACGACGATTCAGTCGAAACGTTAGGCCGTTAATAAAGGTTCCACCGAACAACCTCGTAAGGCACAAGGAAATTTTTAAAATTGCAGATAGTGTTGGTCTTTGACACGAATCCACGGTTATGGAGACATTTGTACTAGACAGTGACTCGGAGTATGACTTTATTAGTGGTCGAGGTTTTTTGAATTTTCTTGGATAACCACTGACTGCAGCACTTATATCCACCTCGTGGATTAAAGCCTCTACAATGCTCTACTATTTGTTAGTCATCAATGCTACCTATGAATTGCTCAGAAAAAAGAAAATTTAGAAAGAGTGTTGCAGAGCTTTCTTGCCAACCTAATACTTTATAGCAATCATTCGGAATAGGTTGGTTGTTTATGAAGATTTGATGAGTTTGGAACATGGACACCTCATTGAATTTCAGTGACTTGATGGATGACATTATTTACAACTAAGCCCTGACTATAATCAACCCAAGTATTCGCCCTAACTATCCAAAGCTCATAGGACCGCCAGACTGTGTTTAGTTTTTGAGAAACTACGGATGTTCATGATTACTGGCGGCTACAGGAAATGACTGCTTTATTACCAGTTTTCGTCAACACGTTGACGACAATGCGAGTTTTGGCTTTTTTGGCCACGTGGGACCGGGCGATTTTGCGGGCGCAGCCGCCTCAGGTGGTTCAAACAGACTTTGAGTGATAAATACATAAATAATGAACAATACAAAACCAGATCAGTAAATTGTAACGAACACAACCTACTAAGGGGTACAGGGGGGGGGGTGAAATTTCGATAGAAAGACATGAAATAACAACGAAAAAGCGAAATTAGTGAGAACTAGCTGCCATGGACCTCAAAAGCAATTTTATTTTGATTATTTCAATCAAAACACACATTTTGCTATCAATAAGGTTCCGTATCTACTTCTACTACTATTTAAATCTTCACATTCATAAAAAGAAAAAGTAAACGAAAAATTTATTGAAGTGAAGATTCCGTATGGTTCAGAAATCCTCTAGGCCACTATGTTTGTAGTTGCGTCATAATCTCTTCCATGGAATAAATACAAGAAACTTCTAAAAGAATCGGGCGTGCGCGGAAAGAATGAGTGTAATGGGTGCGGGGGATATAGTATATCTCGCACCCGTTACACTCATTCTTTCCGCGCACGCCCGATTTTTTAAAGTCCGACACGGTCTGCAATGCGCGGGACATATATGCCCGCTTTGTCGATTAACACATTGACAACAACGCGGGGCATATATACAGGGTGGCTACTAAATATTGGCGCATGGTTTATTGATCATATTTCAGAAAAGACAAGCCCTCATATCTTCAGAAGTTTATTTTCATATACAATAAAACATGGAAATTCATTACCAAAGGAAGTGCTCGGATGGCCTCCTTTGGTAGCGATACAGGCTTGATGTCTCTTTTCAAATGACATCACCGTGGGCCGCAAGTAGCCGACGTCGGCGTGATATGATTAGATCTTCAGACCAGAAGTGGCGCACAATTCGAAAAACGACAAGCAGTTGTAGGATCAGGCCGGCAGACATTCTGCTCGACCTTGTATACACACAAGGAACTGTTTTTCAACTTTGTCATGGTTGTTGGGAATTACTTCCGAAACCATGACACCGCTTGTCTTTGTGGATGAATACATCAAATCCAGCGCCCAGATCCACCCGGAAACAATTTTTCACGTAATGCCCTTTTCCAATGACCTCTTTTTACCTTCAGCGAACGTCATTGCATTCTTCAGCAAGACAGGGCGCTTCCACATGCCGCAAAATCAATGTTGGAGAGCTGTGACCGTCATTTCTCAAGTTACCGGGCAGAAAATGCTTGGCCATCTAAGTCGCCCGATTTGAACCAACTGATTTGGCGGTGTGGGGTTTCTTGAAGCAGAAGATGCCTTCTGAGCAACGTCGAAGTTTGTACTCCCTGAAGGCTTCCTTGGAGGAGGCGTGGAAGGAGCTTGACGTCAGCTACTTGCGGCCTACAGTGATGTCAGTCGAAAAGAGACTTCAAGCTTGTATCGCTACCAGAGGAGGCCTTCTCTTCTTCTTTTCTTCTCGAGCGCTTTCTGCAAAGTACTGCCATGTTATAAGGTATATAAAGATAAACCTCTGAAAGTGGAAAAACTTCTCGTTTTAAAAATATGGTCAACAATCCATGCACCAATATTTAGTAGCCACCCTGTATATCCCGCGCATTGCAGGTCCGACACGGCCTGGAATGCGCGGGATATATATGCCCCGCGTTGTCGTCAATGTGCTAATAATCATTGAGATCCATTGAAAGCAGCACGCTGTTTCATATAAGAGCCCGGCTGTGCTTGGATTCAGTTAAGCTTACTTTGACAAGCGCGCGGTAGCAAGCGGAACCAAACTGGTATTGAAAAACGAAGACGATTGAGAAAAAATGCAAAAATCGTAAATTGCAAATGGTATTGGACGGAGGCCTAATCTTTATTGATTGCTCCGTGCCTTGAAATCCATTCAGGGTTGGTTTCAACATATCATGCCCTCGTTTCAGAAGTACTCACGAGGAAAATTCGGTGGTGATAACCGACTTGGTGTAATGTTGATTATTACTGGATCATCGATTATTCTCGTTGGATCCGAATCTATAGTGATGATTTTCATAAGGTGGAACGTCATGTCATTCAGTGATACTACAGTCGCGATCACATATGCAATGCCTGGGTGAGTGAGCGAATATGTTGGCTCGAAATCACGTACTTCTAATCGCGAGACACGCCACGTAAGGGATTTCAGGTTTCTCTCGATTTTCAACACAATAATCAATTTGATATTTCGTTCTGATTTCCGCAGACAGTTTTTTGTTCTCGCTGGAGTGAGGTGTGTTTGATCCTAGTTTCAGGGTAGAAGTTTAAAAAATGCTCGGTGAGCGGCATTAGAATTAATGCTTCGTCAAGATTCACACCCACACATTGCATTCACCTCTTTAGTTCATCACCATGCATATGTATTGGGTTGTCGGGAAAGTCCTTGCGCATTTTCTTGTTCATCTTGCGAAATCATTCGAGACTGTTCTGAAACGTTCCCTGTTGAACGCTTGTGATGCTGACCAATGCTCTCTCAACGGAATTTCTGTCGTAGCATTTCGCAGCGTTTGAAACTTGAGAATCGCCTTTCACTGAAGGCACGGTAGCGGTCAAAAGTTTTGAAACTTTCTTATTTTTGATCTAGCGCGGCCGACTCCTAACTAAATTGCCTCAAATTTAGATTCTACACACAAAATCAAGTCCAGAATACGATGTGGAGAATACTTTTCAAAAATCTATAACCATTCTCAAGAAATAAGATTTTTATCAAGAAATGGCGCGTCAAAAGTTTGGAAACCTTTTGTTTCCCTCATCATTATGACTCCTACCCTCCAATGTTCATTTGTTTTTATTAATTTTAGTTCAAACGATGAGTAATGTAAAATTTCAAAATGATCTATATGCAAAGGAAGCAGTTTTTCCATGAGTGATCCTTTCTAAACCCTGCAATCCGGAATATAAAAAAGAAATTGTTTCTTAGTAGTTCGGTCTTTACGAAAGCAAAATTATCGAATGTTTCTAGCACTTTTGGAGCCGAGAAAGCGTAAGACGAATATCATTCACAAAGAAGCATTCTCACAAGAAAATTCGCCCTCCTCAAATACCTCGACGGGTGGATGGCACGCCCCGTACCTTCGATATGCCCAACTAAGAGACGATTTTTTCTGGTTTGAACCTCATCGCTTGAAAGTGCAAGCACACCCCAACAGTGGCCACGACCTGGAGAGTATCACGGATGATATCCCAACAAAAGCCATTGTTGGGCTTCAATAGCAGGATGGCCTAACTGGCTTCCGCACACTTCCGCACACGTGAATATAGACCTAAGGCGAGAGGTAAAACTTTGTCCTCAGCGACGGGCAGGATTTCTATCTTCCTGAAAATGATGTTGCAGACCCTGTGAAGTGTTCCGTCAAATGAAAACCTCATTTAGAGTATAAGATCTCAACATTCAGAAATACTGGAAGTACTGCCATGGATGGAGATGTGTCCAACCATCCGGCAATTTCCTAGTTCTATGTATCCAGCAAAATGTGGGTTGTGCTAAGTACAAGAAGAGTCTATAGAATACAATGCTTCTCTTCGGTAGTCAGAACTGGTGGAAGATATGGGTTTTCTATCGTAGAAATAACCCAATGCAAGCCTACGTCCTCACTGGCCTTCCTAAACCCAGAAAAAGAAGCTGTTATGAAGCGACCAAGTCGAGATCTGAAGTCCAATATTGAGTTCTTACATCCTACAGAAAAACTAGCATGTCTCTCAACCGACGTTGCAGTTAGGAATCCCTCAAAACAATGCGATTTTGTTCACAGTGTGCGGGGTTCGACTTTAAAGTCTTAAAACTATTTTATAGTTAACTCCTTGTCAATAAAAACAACGCTGACATAGAAATTCACAGCTACTCATGGAATAGCTAATTTATCATGTAAATTCGAGAGCTATTTTGCCGAGTTCGGTGTGGAATTGAAAAGTTTCCAAACTTTTGACGCGCCATTTCTTATTAAAATTTGTATTTTTCAAAAGGGAACCTCGTTTACAAAAAGATATGGTGCTTTTCGTAATCTACACTTGATTCTGTATATTATTTGTGAATTTGGGACAATTTCATTGTCTATTGGCTACACTAGACCCAAAATAAAAAAGTTTTCAAGCTTTTGACCGCTGCTGTATGTTCGACTGCTCCTGCCTTTATAAGCCCACAAAGTGCGCCGATTGAAGCGCTGCAGTAGAAGGCCTACGTGTTGTGATAGACCTTCGGACTATCTTTCAAACACGCTAATTATTCGCTTGCCGAAGTCAAGGTACTTGAGAAAAAACTTCAAATCTGGTCGGGCTGCCACCCTCAGTAAGTCGATTGGAGGGAGCCTTTGGTGCAACACACGATGACAAGTGGAGCTTTCTCAGGGCTATCGGAGCACAATGGCCGCTCCTCCACCACCTCGAGAAGAAGTGAAATTATGGCGGAAGGACATTTCGCGATCTGACACACAGGCTAATAAGACGACAAAGTTTGCATGGACATTCCGATTTGCCGCCTGTCTCTCGCTTGATCCGCCAACTTTGTTGGTGGTAACAGAAAGTGGGATCCTCGCATACCGCGCGCGAAAACATGACTGGCACGGATGTGTAAGACAAAGGATTGCTACGTCAATCCGATGATTGCCACTTGAGAGGCAACTTCGAAAGCTCATGGGGCTGCAAATGTTTCGCTCACGGAGAGCTGCTGCCACGAATTCCACTGCTATTGTCAAACAATAATGTCGGCAAGTGTATCGGTTTAACGACATGATGTCCGGAAAATCTGGAAACTTTGCTTAATTTCAGCAACGCTCGCCCACGAATTACGAAGGAGGTTCAGGAAGTCTCCAAGCTCGTTGTAGTATAATCCCACCCGCCCAGGGTGTTTAGCAAACATGGCAGAGACAGACCGCCATACGCCTCTTTTGCACTCGAAAGACTGTAACAGAGGCAATGCGATGAAGCGGACCTACTCGGAGTCAACCTCTTCGAGATTTTTACCCAAAGACTCGGGATTTCTGAACGGCCGGCAACCTGAAGTTGCCTTCTGAAGAGTAATGTTTGGCCGATGATGGCGGAGTACGTATCCAACAACTGTTGGCTGTACTAAAGAAAAAAGAAAGCCAAAGGGGGCATGTTAGAGGACACCCAATTACCCGACCTTTTAATCGGTCATCTGTAGTAATGACATCTGTAGTAATGATCTGTAGTAATTAAGTGTCCCTGAAATAAATAAGCTTATGGTTAGTTGTTCCTTGCTGCTGCATCATCACCTGTGTGAAGCAACATTTTTACAGAGAACCTAACAAATCTTTCCGTAGAATTCAAGAGAAAAATCTAATGCTCAGCGAATGAACCATCCGTTGGGCCATTTTCAGCGATCGGCGTAAACATATTTATGATCAGCGCGCGAAGTGTTGCATTACGATGTTTTCGGATGGGACCGAAATTGTAGAGTGTGAAATTGGATAATTTTCTATCGATCGTTCCTCACCCCTCCCCTTTTCCCTCCTCATGTGCTATTAGATCGTGGGACGTGCATGTGGTAAAAACAGCATCCTCTTTATATATAGAGAAAAAGTCGTCTGAGTTTAAATTTTTTTTCGAACGTGAGAGCCTTGGGCTCTAGCCTCCCATTATAAAAACGGACTTCTTTCTTGAAACTGTGGGTCGCAGATTGTGAAGATGAAAGGTCAACGTATAAAAGAAATACTGGAACAATCCAATGCGTATTCTGTGAAACTACCAACGAATCTCAAAATAGTGCAGGAAAAAGACAAGTTTTTGGATTAGCGGATACGGTTGTCCACGAAAATCTCAAAAGCAGGTGGAACGGTGTATTGAAGGCCTACTCCAAAGTGGGATCAAGGTGCAGTAACGAGCAATGCCGACCGTTCGTTGTGTCAGTTGCGAAATTTGTCACGACCTATTGATGGCCAAGGTTGGGATTAAGCGGCCAATCAACCTTTTCCATCACCGTGGTTACGCACGGTTACATAACACTGCGCATTTTTCTGCGGCCCTGGCTGCCTAACAATGATCCCTCAGGGCCCTCTATACTTGCCTGTTGGCTACCCAGGCGCTTTTCCTGGAACTCCACTTGTTTCAGCAGAAAGACAGAACAGAGGGTCTACGTTGCTGACGTCGGCGCTGAGATGGTACCCAATACGAGAATCAATGGGAGAAAACATATGACCCTCCCCCTTTTCCTTCCCAAAGTTTTTTCTTGACTAATGCAACTCTTAGCACTGTACTTTCATTCCTAACGAGCAACCGATTTATTGCAGTATCTTTTGAGGATTGTGAACTTCTTCATCTTGTGACGGAGTAACATTTTCAGAAATGCAACATCTTCTATTACAACACGCTGGGCCCAACCAGAAGCCAGCAAGCCAATGACTTCTATGCGGCCCAAACTTACTATTCCTAGCTCGTGACCCGACGCTCACCTGTCCTAGAAGTCTGGCAGGAAAATGAGGGTAATCAAAGAAGTTCTTTGAGCATCTGAGCTCTGAGTTCAAGCACAATATGCATACTCATTTGTCTTTTCAAGAGTTAATATTAGTATTATATTGGGTTGATCCATAATTTCTGGCCGAATTCCAACACTTTGATTTATTCAAGTTTTATCTCTCCCGAAGAACAATTGATCAAAAACATAACCACCATCATTATCACTGATATGCACCCATTTCCCATGGAACGAATGGATGCATTCCTCCCAGAACGAGAGAAGCTGTGAGTGAAAAGGCCGAAGAGGCCGTTTTGGGGGTGGTTGTATTTATTGACTTTTTCCTCTCCAAGCTGCTGCTTCAGGGGGCTGCGGAGGTGATAGTACGATGGAGCAACGTAAGGGCTATCCGACAGATGTGGTGTCGTTGCCGAGCCGGTTTCCCTCGAAACGTGGAGAGTTATTTTTGCAATGTGATTTTGGGCGGTCCTCCTGATAGAGGAGATTTTGAGACTTTTCCAACCGTCCTCCCTCACTGCTGCGGCTAACTTTGGAAGGTATTCCATGGTTACCTCCGCAATGCTTGTCTGCATAAAGCTAAATGGATCTCAAAATGGGATACCCAGCGAATCCAACAAATTGGGGGTCACACCCTGTGATAAAACAGCTCGGATTCTGATTGATGTGCAGCGTCCAGGCTGCGTGGTAGCCACCGGGCGAGCAGCGCGTTGTTATCCTAAGGGACTCTTGATTCATCTGCAGTGGTAACCAATGAGGGAGTGTCTTGTCTGTACGGTTGGAGAATGAAACTTCTGCAGATGGTCAGTCCATGCATGCTGTTTCCATCGAGGCTTCATTGTGCTACAGCCCATTTCAGGTGTCGACTCATGGAGCGTGGGCTGCGCCCAGGTGTATGCTACAGTATCCTGCTTATAGCGTACGGATGCACTTCCTGTTCGTAGCGCAAGCGGTTCTCATCGAAAGGGATTGGGGGTCCGTGATGAGATCGAACGTTGCATCTCCTATCGCCTTTGCGTATGCTATTGGGCCAATAGCTCAGCGCGCGATCAGTAGCAACGAGTGGGGCGAACGCAGCGCTGATCTTTCCTACCGCGCTCCTTGCAAGGTTCTTCTTAAAACTGTCGCAAGACAAAAGCGTTAGATTTGGTTTTTGATCTATTTCGATGCCTGCTTGGTTGCCCTTTGCGCGCTTAAGCTTTTGAATCATCCTGGCTGAAGGCCCTAAGGTGTTCTTCAACATATTAGCTTATTCATCGAAGCTAATTTGACATGAAGAACATTGAATTTAAACCAAAGTCGGCCAGCAATTATGGATCAACCCAATATTTGCATGTGTATTGGGATTTTTGATTTTGAAAATAAATATAAGCCATTCATGTACAGTAGCGCTGAACAGTCTTCCGTGGAATGCTTTTTCCAAGTAATGTTGGATCGAATGAATTCAATTTTTGATATGATTTGAAAGCAGACCTTCTTCACTGAAGTAGCATATCAGTATTGAACGGGAGAGGACGTGAAGAATAAACTAATCGTTTCACAGCCAAGTATTACCAAGTTCGAAGTAAGCTTCACATTTTGAAGCAAGCTTCCAATTCAATAGACATACTAGACCAGTCGACCCAATGGAGTTGCAAAAACCTTGATGAGTTCTGGGTGTGGATCACTCAATGAATATTAAGTACTGTCTATCGAGGCAATTTACTTTTTTCATTTTCCTTTGAATTTGACGAGTTCTCTTACTCTTTTTTTCAACCATATGTGTCCCTATCCTTTCTCATGATGCTTCTATGGCGCTTTTGTGTCTGAGTTGGTCCCTCCATTTGAAGCATATCATGCTATCGAAACCACTCCTTCACAGTAGAGGTGCGATGCTTTTGGTTGCTCTATTTGCGATAAGAACTAGTATCGTACAATTGCCAGAGTGGATACACTATAACTATAAAAACCTGATTGTCTACGTCCTCCTTAACCAGATTGCTGATGCTGTGAAGTTATCCAACTTTACGTGGCCGGCGATGGAATGTTACGCACACCTGAACTGGAGATCCCCGCAGGGATCCGATATCATCCTGAAAACGAAAGTAAATTTAAGATATTTGTCGGCAATGGCATTAGATATGTGCGGGAAAAATTAGCGTAAGCTCGCGTGTGGTGGTTCGTGAAAAAATGATATGGGGTAGAGAATTCTCTGGCAGAAATAAAGTCAGGAATAAATTCGAAAAGAATGAAGGAATTGTCCCGGTAGACAGTGCACTACATAGTTGAATGATCCATAATTGGGCCTTGAATTAACCCCCCCCCCCCTAGAATTTCAGCAACTGTACAAGGTTTTCAACAAAGCATTGTATGTGCCTAAACTTTATCATCATGCTTCAGATCGTTTTGTTGAATTTTAAGCATTTTACAATAATTTGAAACTTACTGGGGATTTGGTCATACTGGAGAATTTCTGGTAAAACGATTTTTCCATTCTTTACTCTTTCTCCCATTCAACACTAATATGTTGCCTTAGTGGAGAAGGCCGCCATCAAAACATACCAGAATTCGAGCCGATTTGATTCGGCAGTGAAAAAGTTATAGTCGAAAAGGAAGTCCATCGTAGACTTTTGAACGCTACTATACGTACGTGGAATTTGAAACGTTTGTGTTCTCATGAAATTCTTGTTCCAACCTGTAAATCTCTTGATAGAGGCAACTTCCAGTTGAGAAGAGTTCCTCTGAGGTTGTGTCGATAAGTCATTACTTCATATGGGTCTTTACAGCAGGAGATCTTCATTGGCCTAGAAAGACCATCCTGTGGATTTGTACCTTTTCAGGCAAAATTAGTGCCTACTTACAAAAATAGTTCACATTGTATAGTTTCACAGTTGAAGCCTCCTCTCAAACGTTCTGCGCTGTCAATCAAAACTGTTAATGAATAAAGCTATGTGAATTCCAACAATGAAAACGATATAAACGCGACTTGTCTCCTTCAGATCGCAGCTCTTATGCTGACTGCGGCCACCTTATTCAAGGTGTATCATTCGTTTCGAGTGCACAGACGTGGTTACTTTCCTGTTTGAAATGATCCGTGGGGTTGATTTCGCAAAAACCATACTTGGCAGAAGCCCGTGGAACCGGAATAAGGGATGGGACCACCTCAGGAATTCGATTGTCAATCCTTCCGAAAAGTTACTACCGTGGAGTGATTCGCTTTCCGATCCTTTGCTTAGTTTTTTTTTGCTATGTAAACCCTTCGGTTCTATCGGTCATTTGCTCGACTGTTCTGTAGGTGGGCCCTACTTCTTCTGATAAAAAAGGAAAAATCAAGTGTCAGCGGTAGAAAGCGTCACATACTCGATTTCTCTGAAGAGTTGTCGCTTTATTTGCATGCGCATTCACCCTCTCATACCACTTTTACATTCGGCAGCAACGTGCATCTGCATACATGTATACTCCTTTTCTAAATTCGAGAGGAGCGTCGGGTGCAGATCGTACATCAAAGGTGGCGACAGCCATTAAGTAAATCCGGTTGGTAGTGTTTTTGATAGCCGATTTCTGGTAAACGACACCTGTAATCACTGGCAACTAATAGAATACAACTGCAACAGGCTAATAATTTTACTGGCAGAAAGGCAGACTGTACATCTTGTGGAGGCCGTCGCAACTTGCGGTGTATGGTGTGCATCCGGCGCTCTTCTAGTATTTTGAAAGGAAGGATACTTAGCGTCATACCGTATTACACAAGTAAGTAGCCGAAAAACCACATCTTGCTTCCTTTGGTCCTTGCCTACTGCTTGCACTGGCGCATGTACTTCCTTGCTGCACGCACACTTTATCGTAACTCTCGGTTTATTACATGAATGTGTGCTCCCGGTGACATAGCACACACACAATAGCTCATAAATATCAGCATACCAAATTAAAGAAAACAGGCACGCTCCGGATGAAATATTTCCATCATGCATATCCAAGCCTACTGGAAACTGGTGGATTGCAGTCCAGTTGGAAACTGGTAGATCCGTAAAGTAGAGCAAAGCAGGGGAACAATTCGCGCTCTTCTCTTGGAGGCAAATTTTACAAAAAAGGGACAGCCTTCTGGAAATAAGGGTAGAGGTGGTCGGTGATGCAGGATGATGAAAAAAAAACAAGGACGGCGTTGAACTAGAGGAAGGGACTCCAATTTGCTGGTTGATTTGCGCGTCAAGGGTGTCACCCATGGTGACCTCATCAAGGCTAACGTTCTCTCTGCTTAAGCAGCTAGAGTCAGACACGTAGAGAGCGACGCAAGCGGCGTGGATACAACCTCCCAGGCTGCTGGGCTACCATTAGTTACGAGTTAGGCAACGTTGCATCATTCAACAAACATTGTGCATCGCATGTGCTTTCCATGCTGTCCTTTTAGGCTAACAGATGAGCTGTCCCGTAAGATTTTCCACGCATTTAGAAATTATCCAATAAAAAAAAGCTCTATGATCTAGAAGGCTGTGCATTACAACAGCTACAGTGTAGTGCTTCAAGATCCACAAATCGACAATATGGCAGTAATCCCATCGGTAAAGGTCAACAAAGAAGAGAAATCTATGACTATTGGTTGAAAATAGCTTTGAAGACCCACAATAACTCATTCTCAGTAAAGTACGACGGGGGAGTACGGTAGACTGACAACGTGAAATACATGCAATGACAGATTCTCATAAGGAAGGCGCCGAAGTATGAAGGTTGTACAAACTTGTTCGCACCCTATTTTCACCCTTTTAAAGTTTGTTTCAACGCTAATAAACCACACAAAATATTTCATCATTGCAGAAGATTTGCCAATATGAGAAGAAATGATTTTGCCATGGTTATCATATACTATCATCGTATTGCTACCAACTTGTCCTCTAATATTTTGATCTCAGAGCTGCCAAATCAATCCACATTTTTCCTAGAAAATTTTTCGCCACAAGAAAGGCTAGCAAAATGTTCAGCTATATAACAAAATGAGTGGTGGTACCTGTAATAGGCTGTATTGCAGGCGCGGCATATGGCCCTCGCGCCACTCCAAATAAAATATCTACACCAGAAAAAAAACTGGAGCTTGTTGTGTAGTCAAAACGTTCCTGACGAAATGACATTCGCAAAGTAGATGTCACAGGCAGTTGGGAAACAGCAAAAACCGAACGCCTCGGTTGGGGTAATCAGTGGCCCCACCCACTGCCACAGTCTATTATGTTCACGGATACGGCGCCGGAAATCACCTAAACACAAACATATGCTAAATATATTCGCAGGTCACGGAATAGGTGCCGCTGGTCCCTGAAACATGCACGTACATTCGTTATTAAGTCGTTTCCGGTGTTAGCTTTTATAGGGTGTGAATGGATAGCCTACGTATTAAGGTAAGACTGTGCGTTTGAACGTCAAACCGAGACTGACCGTAACCTCCATTTTACGCTACATAATTCTTCTAGTGCGTTAGCTGCTACTATGCTCTCATAGCACTAGCTGTCTTGACTAGCGCATTATGGCCTTTAGTCCCTCGATTGGCGTCGTTGGCAAGCTCGCACCGTGCATCATGTTTCAAGGGATAATCTATCTATTAATTCTTCTGTTAGACTAGAATTGCGCTCTTCAATACCAGTAAGCTAATTTGGGTCAGTTTCAGCCACAGTGTAATTAATTCTATCGTTCTCGAATGTGGAAGGGAATGACTCCTCCTGCTTCACACCTCTGTCCCCCGTGTATTCGATGGACCGTCTAGTCCTACATTTCCACACTACTGCCCACCATTGCCATGCCGCACTTTTCCTGCAACACGTGATCCACCGTGCAGCTCCTGTGCACCCTTAGCCCTTTGTGAAGTTCCTTTTCGCTGGCCCAGTGGACGTTCCTTGGGGTCTGGGCAGGCGCAAAGTGTGAAACGTTCAGCGTTTCTCACCCTTTACACCAAGTATTATCAAAAGTCCACTTTAAATTGCAGTCGATACGTGATTGTGAGCCCACTAATCCTTAATCTGAGTATGTGAGAAAAAATGAAAGTGCCCCCCCCCCCCGACCTGGTGAGTCTCACCGTTTTTTTATTAAGTGAACATTCACTCTTCAATATTAGCAGAAACCATTCATTATGAATTGTAGCAAAGCTGTTGGTATTCAAGACCATCTGAAGTGAAGACAAAAATGTCTTGTTTTTGTTTGCCCCCTCCTGCTTATAAAGTTGTGTGTCTCAAGTGGTACGATTGGAAATATTCCAGCCCTAATTAGTTGCTGCGTCGCTGACGAGTGATGAAGTGACCTCAAATTTGGCCTACCTAATTAGTCTCTTTCGACTAAGCCCACCTATCGTGGGCGAGGCGCGCCGACATGTCCGTTATGATGCAATAAATGACGAACTAACTTGACTGAATAGTAACAACAATGATAATAGTAAGCAGCATAGTATCTAATAGTAGATTATTAAATTCATGGACATCAAATTTTATTGTATTTGCTCACAGTAAAGTCAGAAGATTGAAAAGTAAGTAATTATGAATGACATAATCACATTTCATGTGTACCTCTTTTTCCTTTCCAAAATCGCATTCGCCATCTTTTGCCACCGTTATGAATTGATCGCGCTTCTCGTCCAAGATAGTGCGCCGGGCCGACTATTCAATCGTGCGATACCCGTTACGAGTCCCGCAACCGGCCGCCGAGCCCGCGATGCGCAACTCGCTTGTGGTTTAGAAGTCAGTGTCGAGATTGGGGGATGTTGAATTAGATGAAAAGTTTTCAGTCGTGTGAAACACATTATATGAATCACCGACCTTAATTATCAGAATCTTTTCCTTTATTATACAATTTATCTGACATCGGAATTTAATGCCTCCTTCACCGTTCCACTCGCTTGAAGGAATATTTTTTTGCTTCGATTTAGTCAGAATTATCTCTCATGTGACTAACAATTACAGTCAGTTGATTGATAAAAGATCTCATATGTTGAAAGACAACCATTCACATCTGAGTAAGCTATGCATAGCTGAGTGCTATAAAATTCTGAGATTCTTTAATGTGACTCTTGTTGCTCTACTTATGTCTGGAACTTTTGGTCTTTATCAGTTCTCACCTCCTATCCAGCAAGTTTCATATTTATCAACGACAGATCCGTCAACACATCACCCATACCAAGAATTGCGCCCATGCACTTTGCCGCTGCGTTCGACGCGGCGCCTGCTCGGTATAGTCGCTGTACCGCCAATTTAGCGCGACTCCGATCATCTTGACCGCTCTCCGTGGACGCCGAGTCGCATCTCTGTACCTCCCAGCAGCACTAATTTAGTGCCAAAAATATAAGTTCAGCTTACGGCACCTAGTCCGACGCAGCGTAAATTAGTGCTAAAATTTTCCATTAACCACTTGAGACACACCCTGTATAAGTGTCAGCGATTTCTCTCACTATTTATGGAGCATCCTGATATAGGTTATTGATGGCCATTTAACGGTAGTCGTAAGAAGGAATGGTAAGACTAGATAATAGTAGGCCTTGATATTATGTTTAGTGAATTGATGTAATTTTCATTTTGTTTTTTTTTATTTTATTTGTAAACTAGTATTTAACTATATTAATGAAGATAGTCTTCTCAAACTTAGTTGCGTTTTACCTGATTATTAGAGAAATCTGGGTGGTGTGTGACCCCTGAGCCGTCAGCCTTAATGAGGTCACTTCGCACATAGGGTGCGAGAATTTGGCTCGTACCATTGTTTACCCACCCGTATTCGGTTCACTTGGACTCGGTTGTGAATAGTTCTATTAGAAGTCAAGTTGCAAGGTAGGGTATGAGAAATTTTCAGCTTTATAGGATTCGCTTGGTCAAAAGGGTGGAGACGTTTCCTTCAAATGGTCTTAGTTTAATTATACAGGATTTCGTCTCAGTGTCATTCATTATGTGCGATGGCCTCACGGGCATTGAAGTCAAACTAGTGCATTTTGGAGACCTACCAACAGCAAAAACTTCCTTTCCTTTGGCATCGACGCGTTTGAGCGAAAACGGTTCAGTGGTAAATGGCGCTGCTTACTTCGCATACGCTTCACAGATTGAATAATGGGTCGTTATGGGTGTACAGGCCAACCAAGCCTTCAACCGTTCAGGGGTCGGTATTTTTACAAACGTTGCTTGTTAAGATAAAACATGACGTGGCACCTTTAACTCATTGGATGGGTCGCACTACATCCAAGCCTAGTTTAGGGGATGTACATATGTAGATCCAGTTCTAAATGAAGTGGATTCATGGCACATCAAAGTAGGGGATTGATTAGCCGAGTGCTGTATCCTTTCTAGGTTCACTTTTGCGTAATAAGTAGTATCAGTGACGCGTAAGCATGGTGAATATCGGTTGAGGGAATCCTCGACAGGGGGGTCGAGCCTGTCGTTACGACGTTAGGGACCCTGTCGCAAAAACGAAAACCGTGAAGAAAAAGCCCTGGGCAAATGAAGTTGTTCTCTAGGTTGTAAGAGTTACGAAATGCGTTTACTACAATGCGGCTTCTATCAACTGGTCATGATCATATGACACCTTCGAATCGATTCTGCATCTTCGAGTGAGGTCGGATGCATGGCCTATACTCAGACAAAATTCAATGATGACGATTGCCCCTTTTCCTACTGCTTATGTTGGGAGGATGTTTTCTGGACCCATTTCAAGCGTGCCAACAATTACACTTACAATGGTGAAGGAGGGAGCGGATTTTCAGGTGGCCGGATCTGTCCTCGTTACATACTCGACGCAAATATATTCTCGACTTGGAAATGTAGAAGAAAGCTAAGAAGATCATCAGAAAGCGCAAATCTTTCGCTTACCAAAACTGTCTTCCCTTTTTCAGAACCTTATGACATTAGAGAGATATTGCTTTTGAAGTGGCAAAAAGTAGCATGAAAATTTCAGCATCCTCGACGTTTACTCGACGATTGAGTGACCCTATCTTTCTGCATGGAAGGCTTTCAGAGCAATCCAAATACTTCTTGGAAACGCGAAATCCAACACTATCTAACCCTACCTCAATTTGCTTCAAAGGTTATGAAAAGGGGGAATGCAACCATTTCATCAGGGGTGTAGATTTCGACGGTTTTTTTCCGGGATTTCAGCAAATCTGACCCAATGACAATCGCGCCGCAGCTGCCGTTGAATCGGCCGTTGATTTATACACTCGACTGCTTCGATGTACTCAAGCAGGAAATAAATTAAATCGCAACCCCGTGCCTTCAGGATTTCTGTGCATTTCTGAACGAACCTGACTTTGAGGCACACAAAGTTAAGGCTCTTTCCTCGGTCGATATCTTTGATAACAAAGTGTGCACCCCAGGATGAAGACAGTGACAGGTGAAGATGAGGGCCAAAATTATTTGTGCAGTGTTTTGTTGGAATTATTTTGCGGAGTTGTTTTATTAATTAATTGAATTTGAATTTGAGCGTGTTTTAGGGGTCGTTGGAGGTCTCGATTTCGGGCGGCAGGGGGCGGTCGTACTTCTGCGACCACGTACTTGACCGTTTCCTGCCGCGTAGTCTTGGGAATACCGATTGAATTCCAAAGCCTTTATATTATATCTGGGAAAGGAAGCGGCCTATATTCACATGAAGTCCGATGTGAGCGTTTTATCGGTTGTGTGGTGTCCCGGTGCTTTTAGCGGAAATTAGTGGTGGGATCATTGACGTATTTTTACCGCGAGTTTCTATTATCCTTACGGTAAGCGGTGGGCGGTAGCAGTAGTTCGAAACTGTAGCCTGGGACCATCAAGGCTGCTAGGCTGCTTAAGTTGCTTGCTGCGGCCGCCGATCTTGCTTTTCTTGTGGACTAAACTGGCTGATGAGTTCCAGGGGCTGGATCCATTATTTGATCGAATGCGAGGAAAAACGGAAAGGTGGTTTAGGGGCCAGTGTGTGAGCGTTGGTTGTCGATTGGATTAGTAAACTGTCCAGAAGAGCTAGGTGACTACCTTTTACTCTTGTTATAGTTCCCATCGTCGGTTTATTTTGTTTGGTTCTTTTCAGTTGTGATAGATTTTGGATGTTTTCGTCATATATTGCCAAGCATTCGGAAGTCTTTGCGGCTTCCTTTGATTCACCTTCCAGTTTCTACGAAGTGACTTATTAGCGGAATCGATGCTAGAGTTGTGGAGTTCACAATGCCAAATATAGTGCGTGTTGGAGCGAGCCAGATGAGGTATGGATTAGTTAACCGTAGCTATTTTGTTGACTGAAGGTTTCCTTTGATCTATGTGGTCGAACCTTTCCTCTAATTTAGTATGAGCAGAGGCTGATTGACTCAGATGATTGTATTATTTCTTCCATGTTCAATAGCCCACATTCTGTGGCACGTTACAGAAGTATACATTATGGATCCCGACTGAGATTTGTACCGATCAAGGTTTGTGGCCTTTCTGTGACCCGCACCGAACTATTATTTACGGTGCTAAAAAATGGTTTCACGACTGCCAATCTAATGGGAGGCGGTATGTGCAATTATTGAATGGGGCAATGGGTAGTGACGTCATTTTTACTTTTCGGTTTTATATTGGACTACATTCGGCTTTTCATTTTCGGTGTATGCAATTCATCAGAGCTGAACCTCGGGAGGGAGGCTATGATGGATTGAGTGTTATATCGTGAGCACCTGTTTGATAGCTTACTGGTTCTTCTAGGGGACCATTAGAAACGTATGGGTACTCTTGATATATATCTAAATTCAAAAATAGAGATCTCCTACAACTTAATTTGCAGATACCATCTTGCCGGCTATCAGGTTAGAATCAGGTTCAAGTGGTCTTTAAACTCATGGAAGCAGTTCTTGTCGACACGACTTTTGAGAGATATGATTTGTGTTAGTTTTATAATCGTCATAAGGTCTGAATCGAGTTTTACTGTCTGACTTTTCGAAATTGCTACTTGTTTGGCCGGTTTTCATAGATTGGGGCCGTGATGCTAAGGTTGCTCATCATATACAATGAGCCCTATCACATTTAAACTATTTCCTCTGCCCACTGCACTCGTTATTCGAAGATGTGCCGTTCTTTTACTGAATGACTCACATGCAATCATTAAAGCGGCTGCAGTGGTGTAGCGCACGCGTGCATATACGCACATCATTGCACAAATAATAAATAAACGCCACCTGAGGAATAATGCCGAACTCTTGGCGGATTCCTGGACAACACCGATATCGGTATGCCCCGAGTAGCAGATGTTTGAAAGTGAACATGAGTTGAAATGCCGCACATAATCTGCTCGATGACTGGGGTGAGATTTTCAAGGCTAAGATTCTTCCTCAGCAAACGCGGCGTCTATACAAGTGGGGTGGGCACGGCTAGCTTTTCACGCATGTCACGTGACTGCCCTCACCCCCTCCACCCCCTAGATTGGTTACACTCCACCTGGCTCACGAATTTCCGTACTCTCGTGACAGTTCAGTAGCGGGCAGCAGTCCCACTTACACAAATTTTCTGTTCAAAAAATGTGGCGTGCCCATCCTACTTGTACCGCAAACGCTGCACCCCTGTTCCGCACTCGTCCAACATTTCACTACAATTTTCGTTGTTCACCTAGTCTAATTTGTAATTGGAACACACCGCATCTTCAAGACGCTATCTACACCCCTTAAGGTTTAGTTACCTCACGACTGTGACAGAAAGTAAAAACCGAAAAATATCAGGGACTCTTACACTAGAATTCTGGCTACGAGTAAAGCTTTTGCCCCAGGAGAGAATTGAACACGCATCTATTCCTTAACATGACTTTCACTGCTGCCAAAAGTGGCAATCTCAAACAACTCAAGCGAATATAGGCCTCAATGTGTGTGGTGGACAACTTTAGTATCGCGACGCTGATTTGGCGAAAATACAAAGCAAAGAAAATCTAACGCGCAAGGGAAAAGCGATAAAACACGCACGAGAAGGATTAATGGACGAAACTGAGAAATACGGAAACATTCATAGCCATTATGTCATCCGGGCGCAGTATGGGCATCGTTTAATATGTCATATAGAACTGAACTACAGGGTGGAAGGACTCTGCGACGACCACTAACACTTTTCGTTTGCCCCACAGTCCGGAAGATCATTGCCAAAGTCTAAAATGGTGAGATGAGCCAAATCTGCAAAAACGAGGAGACAGGCTCTTTCATGGTCACTGGTTAAATACGCGTTAGGCATACCCCTCCTACAATACTCGCACCGATGGAGGCATTGCACACTGAACAAGCGATTCGGTCGGTACAGGAAAGGACAAAAACTCGCACCATTTTGGCCGGGGCCCCTCGAGAATCCAGCTTTAGCTCAGGAGGGGCCGAGAAGGTGGCTGACCTATAGAGCATCCATAAGCGGCGAAGTCATAAAATGTAGATCGCTCAGTCGGCATTTAACAATGCCCATCAAAAGAACGACTTCATTGTGCTCATTAGAGATGGTCCACAAAATTTGTGCATGAAAATTATATTTTTGGAAAGAAACAAATTTGGAAAACCGCACGTTGCAGACGGATGGTCAGAGCCAACGGGTCTCATGGAAAGAAGTACATGCTAGGTGGTTGAGGTGTAATTCATGTCGTAATTGAAATGGCGTAACAAACGCGCAGCACACATCTGAATTTGTTTCGTATTTTCACTTGTAATTAAACGAAGGTTACTTGGGTTCGGGCTCGTAAATGAGGGGAAGAATTTGTTACCGTGTTTGCGTTTCGCCTTCTGCTATAGCATGACCACTTTCGTGAGCGGCTCATTCTCATAGGTAATTGCACTCGGCAACGTGAATCACACGTCAGCTACCAGGTGGGTCCTTCTTTCCATGAGACGCATTGGCTCTGCTCATCCGTCGTGAAGTGTGGTTTTTCTTTTTTTTGAAAACTTTCATGAGGCAAATGGGAGAGCACACATTTCTGTGGAAGACTTTTTCGAAATAATCTAGCATGCTCGAGCAATGTGTCCTTACTGCTGTAAATTATCAATTATGCATCCATCCAATTGCAGTCGTAGGCATGATGGTGTATGCTTGAGAAGTCTTTAATATTAGAAGTCGCTTGATTGGTCGCATGAGGATCATTTATTCGCTCATGTGGAGCAGATGAAGGAATATTAGAAAAATTCTACAAAGTTATATAGTCGAAAAAAGTTTCTACTCTCGTCCCACTCTGCGGCTGGAATATCATATTCATTCAGCTCCGTATTCCATCTCGTCAGAGACTGTGAGCTTGTAACTGGTTTGTCTAGAAGGCGACAATGATGTGACACGCGCTCGCCGTTAGCCTTGCGTGAACCAAATTCCAAATTCCTGTTAGATTTATGCTAAGATTTCAGCACAGCCGGGCGGTCTCTGCATGTGCTAACTAGTTAGTTTCATCCAGGAAGTGAACGGTTTCTCAGAGAGATCCCTTACATAGTATAGCTTGTAGCTTAGAACTTTGCTATTTCGCTGTTGTACACGTACCCCCTCCTCCACAAGATGTGGATCATCGAGATCGTGTATTTTTAAGGGAACTATTCGGTCTGGATCCGAATCGCACTGATTGATTTGTGTACAGAGGACTGCCCCAGGACCACATCAGAAATCAATATAAAGACGAACGCGGTTGAGGGTTTTGCTGCTTTTTATCGACTTGACGCCGTACTGACCCACCTGATCGCACATACCACCGGAATCTTTTTCCATACTGACCCTCAGCGGGCAGCCCTTCTTCCGGTTTTTTTTTCAGGGAGGTATCCAGCTTCTATGAAAATCGTCTTTTACTAGCTGGTCATCGCCGCCTTTTTCTTTTTTGTTCCATTTGACACAGGTGAAGCGTTCAGTGGGTAGCATCGCGGGGTCAAATGTCATGATCGAAACTCACAACGGCGGGAAGAGGTGGGACGAAGACGGGAGAGGATGGGTGCCGATTGATTGATCGATTGTGACAGTTGTGGGAGGCCCAACGTTGTTTCATTTATCTTCGACTTATTTTTTTGTGGTCAATTATGGCTCTCACTTTATCCGCGACCTGTTGACAGATATTTCTCAATCACAATTTGAAAGAGATTTGACTAATAAGGGGTGGGCTGACAGTCAGAAGAGAAGTTTGCGATTCGCTTGGGTGTGGAAAGTACTGCCATATAGTGAGGTGCCCCCAATACACAATCCGAGTTTATCGGCAACTGATGGCTAGTACGCATAAGCTATGGGATTCGTGCTCCGCTTATTTGCATCTGCTGCCACCACAAACGTTGTCAACTAGTTTATTGTGTAATGGTTTATTATTTCTTAGCTAATTGATTAATAATGATAGTGGTACGGGAACGAAACATGTGTGGTATATTCTCAATGAAATGTGTGTTTTAGTTCCTACGGATCATCGTAAGACCCAAATGCAAAACCTCAAACACGGCCAAATAAAACGAAAAAAAGATTCCGTGCAGCTATCTCATCGGGCTGTGCATCGATTAGGTTAATGCCTCGGCTGATGGCAGTTGCTATTCAAATCCTGTCTATTATAGCCCAGGACGCAGAGGCATCGAGAGTACACATTACCAACTTTTTTGCCATCAATACCATGTGATGGCTATGTTGGCAGGCGGCGCCGTAGGTATTCTTCGCTGCTCTAGTTTAGTGAGTTTATATTTCGTTTTTATTTGGTTGAATTCACAATGTCGGGAATGGATATTCTAATCAGGTGAAAGTAATTAGGTTTTTCAGAAATACTTGCGGTGAAAGACTCAAAAAAAGTGTGTGAATGTAGTCTATTTAATTGGCAGTATGTGACGCGAAAGTTTTCTGAATGCGACTCAGGATGACGTTCTCACAATGTGACTCTGGCGATTTACGGAGTTTGTGTCACTAAAATTGATGGACTAAGCGGATGGGACGGAGGAGGCACAAGGTCAACGCTCACGTTTGAACATTTCAGGATTTTTGCGACCCCGTAGCACTCGAGGGTGTCAAGTTGGGACTCCCTCTCTGGTTAATAGATGTGACGTATTGATGCGTTGGTTGAAAATCTGTCCAAGGAAATATGAAATTAAAATTGCTGCTTTAAGAAAACTTGAAAGTCATGGAAGGGGTCAAGAAGAGGGAAAAAGACAGGGGAAAATAAGTCACGTTAGTGGGTGGGACGCAGTAGGGAGATCGTCCAGAAAAAATAAGAGTGAAATAGAAGGGATTAGATGTTAAAAGCGGGGCTAGGAGTGAAACAAGGAGGCCGAGAGAGGAGTGAGGTGGTTATGAAAGGCAAAGGATTTTGGCACTGAGGGTTTGTGGCTAGGGTCAACCGTCCGATGCTTCAATTCCACAAACTTGACGGCACTTCTCCCTTTAAAGGATAAATAAAAGAATAAAGCATTTGCCGTTGATCAATCACTTTCTGGGATGCGGCACGCATTCTACTTCCTTTTGTACATTCGCAGTGGCAATTGAATGCAATGTGGCCTATACAATGACTTGCGGGGGCCAGCCGATGTTCAAATCAGTGTTTTTTCTCCCTTACAAGTCTGGTACCAATTAACCGACCCCGGAGGGATGGAAGGCTTGGTTGGTTCGGGCGACTCACGACCCAGGATTTGATCCCCGGACCGCTCGCGTGGTAAGCGCGCCACTTGCCACTACACCACTTCCGCCCCAACTTCTCCTTTAGTGTAGGGAATCTCGATACAACCCCTCACCGGCACCATCAGCCTTAGAGTCTCCCAATTAATGAGTAAACAAATTATCTGGTAAATCTTCCATTTATCACTTCATGCTACTTACTTTTTTGAATTTCTGCCGTCTACCCACAGATCCCCCAATTTTTTCAAACACCTCTCCCGCCGTAACCGTTACCAACCCCTAATACTACCCCCCGTGATCGAAAAGAAGTCTCAAAAAGGATACCCTCTTTGAAAACGCAACGCAAATTGATCCGCTGATCTGATCCCAGGAAGTCGACGATCCTCCTTAGGAGGGGTCTCGGTCAACCCTATCAGCGCTATTAGCCTCGGGAGGCCTCGAATACCACGCACCACCAACTCACCATCAGGACTGTTAGTTTAGTGTTCGTTTCTATGACCAGCCGACACGTCACAAACCCGCCACTTTGTCTCCGGAATGGCCATCGAGTGGGGTAGTATGAATATGTCTGAAGAGGAGATGGCCAGTTATTTATGTTCTTCACTTTATGCCCTTCATAATTGTAGTCGGTTACGCTGACGAAAAAACAGCAGTACAGTAAAGTTTAATATCGAGTGTGATGCAGTTACAATAAGAACGATTATAAGTGACGAGTGAGAGAGGATAGACGGTTTCTGAAGCAGCAATTTTCCATCTATAAATAAAATTATGGTGCCAACGAATCGATGAAGGCGGGTTGGGGAAACCCGCCTCATTCGTTCTGTCTGTGGGTAGACGGCTAGGAGACATGCAGGTGAGGTAGGTGGAGAAACATGTGCAGAGTCAGGCAGAACAAGGGTAGGTGGATGCGGAAGCAGAGAGCTTGGACGATGTAACACGCGGGAGTGCGGGCGTCGTGGGCGGAAACAGAAACAGAAAGAACGCGGAAAGGTGCGGAGTGGGTGGACAGACACGGGCAGTAAGAGAGGAGAGTTGTGACAAGGTGAGGGAGGGAGAAGTGGAAAGGATGCAACGCGGGAACAGCATGTAAAATTTTCCCAGATGGCTGTGCCCGCGTGTCACTTTTGGGTCCTCCCCCACCACCCTTTTGTGTTTCCTCCCAACTTCCTGATGTACCTCACATTCGTTCTCTTCCCCAGTCTGTGCTCTTTCTCCTCTTATTTCTCCATGTCCCACCTTCATCTGCCCGTCGGCGTATATCTCTTTCCACCCCTGGACTTTGCGCAACTGGTGGTTGACCCTGCGGGTAAGCCAGACCTAGTTTGTTATTACTGTACCGTGCTGTGCACTGAGCAGTACGCAGGAATAAGTGGTTCAGGCTAATCAAAGAATCTTGTTGCATTGTGACCTCCGTTCATCCATTCATTATCAGTGTTCTCCAATTCTATTGTTGTCTCACTATCTGCACCGTACAAATCTTCGAATCATGTCCACGAATTTTTTTTCTCATTCCTCTTCAATAACATTAGCTAGAAGACCTGACTCATCGGTGACCTCGCTTTAACGGACTTGCTGACCCGCAGCAGCACTTTTTCTGTTTCTCATAGGTAGCGATATTTTTAATGTCACATTTGCCGAACGAGGAAGCAAGCTTTTAAAGTTCTAATATTTATTGTTGAGAATGGTTTAGATATAAATTTACGTTAAGCCAAAAGACAGCCACTATAGATATTTAGTATTCACACGGGCCGTCAAGTTGTTCAGAATGTTTTTGCGGTTTTTGATATTCCAAATTGATATACCTTATCCGTAGACTAAGATAGGTTCTGCAAAGTTACTGCAGCTTCATCACGGATTTGAATCGCGACCCTCGCTTTGTTTTTTTCAGTTGTTACCAAGTGTGTTTTAGAGCAACAGTCCCGTTTCTCAAGACTGCGAATACGTGAGGTGGTTAATGGAGGACCTCGTGCTGATATTTCATGGGTCCTCCAGTTTCGCTAAAGACTTTCGTGTGTTGTGCGCGATAGCGGGCGGAGCAAAACTGGTATAGTATATGCACTATTCACTTAAGCAGACTACACACTTACATTGTATGGCATCACTCAACATCAGCATCAAATGCATCTCAAAATGCAGGGACATCGATTTTTGGGGTTACCACCAGCCATTACTGATTTTGAAGCTGCGTCATGTCAGGTCACTGAAGCAAACATGTTGAAAAGATCTCAAAAAAATCTGTATTCGCGCGCTTCCTGATACCCTTGATAATTTTGAGCTATGATGAACAAGTGTGTCTAAGTGCATAACTGCAACATGACCAAGTGAAGATATCGCTGCTATAGCCACTACAAAATTTCTAAAGGCATCAATGTACGATTCCTACTTCAGTGATGACAAGGGTGACTTTAGGCAAAACCCGAGCACACCGAAGAAGTGAACCGTTCCATCAACGGTGATTTGTTGGCGCAATGCGGACTGGCACCAAACAGACTTATACCTCTCGGCATCCTGCCAATGAACGACATTTTACGAGCTGTCGAGGTGTGTTTCCTTTGAACTTTCTACAAATCAGCTTTCTCGCCGTAGTGAAGAGAGAATAGTAGTCTGCAACTTGTAAGCGAAAGCTTGTGACCATGGAAACAGGAAAGTTTGTTGTGACTTTCTTGATTTTTGTAAGCTAACGATTTTTATTTCGTATCTGACATCATGTATCTATTTTTCCGAAACATCACCCCTAATGTAACCCTGCGGAGGCAAAAAAAAACAAAATTGCACTTGGAGCATGCTATATTGCCACACACACTGCTTCAGAATTCGTCACTTTCTAGAACGTTGGAATACGCCATGCACTTGTTTCCCATCCAAACCGTGAAGGTCTTGGAGTTGGAGAAACTGGAACTCCACGGACCGTTGCACTCCTTCCAACTTGTGCAGAAAGACGCACTCTTTCTGTAGAGGGTCTTTTTGGCTTCATGATGTTTTTGTAGTTATCAAACTGAAGAAAAGGGCAGTATAACAAAATGAATAATTTCAAACTATTTCGGCATCTTACAAAGCCCTACGTCGATTTCGCGTGCGTTCGTGCAGACTTTATCTATGAGGTCAGAGTAATCGCTTCGGCGTCCTGGGTTAAGAGATAATAAGTAGTGTCGAAAATCCTATGCTCAGCTCATTGCTAAATTCACGGAGAAACCCTGCAGCGAACAACACTGGATGAGCATGTGTTTTGGCTATAAAGTGCGGTTCATCCAAGACAAAACAGTTATTTGGACTGAACAAATCCCTCACCGAATTTCGATTCTAATGAGTGGTTTTCGGAAGGTCTGAAGGCTTTCTTCGCGTTGACGAGACTCATCAACCTCTGGAGATGTTGTCTCGCACGTCTCACTATAAGCGTTCTAGTCATGGTGCTGTTTCCACGCACACCCAGTCCACCTAGATATTAAGGCAAAAGTCGGGCTCAATAAGGGGTATTATGGAGATGAATTGGGTATGGCAGATGCGAAGTAAACGCTGTGGAGAAAACTGGAGAAACGGTCGTTAACAAAACCCTCTTTCCACTAGCAGTGAAGGAGGCTGGCTTGGGAAAGAGCACGTACAAACAAGTTTCTGAAGATATCAGTGGTTCTATCGAGTTGGTACGGCATCAACCTAGCTGATTCACACGTTATGCTGCACGCACCCACTTCCGGAGGTGCGGTGGTCCCGGTATGCGAGGGCGGCCCGGATGAAATTCGCCGCCCCGGTGGTGGCCGTAACGAATGTTTTTTCAGGATGGGACGTTGCTGCAATGGTGCAGCTACTCACGTACAACCTCCGGGCACGGGAATTACTCCTCTTGCGCGGCTGAGCCCGACCTTTGCCTTTAATTACTACATACCTCAGATTCCCACTATCCAATTTGCTTCGTGATCTTCATCAAAATCTGTGGTTAAGCTTCGAGTGATCTCACGGCAATTTCGCGACATCTAAAGCGTCCTTCTCTGTCCCTTTTCGCACAACAAAACTCTCGAGAAGATGGATATGATCATGACCAAGATGACGAGTCTTTCCGAATATGCTCATCAAGGGGCAGTTTTACTATCTTTGCGTTTAGCCATCATTCTCTCCTAAATGCTCTCCAGGGAGGAAATGTTTGCGGCCATCCGAGTTTGCTATGATTGAAGTGACTGGAGTCTTTTTCACTGAAATAATTGTTTTTACTGATCGCGGTTTCTTTTTGATTCCGTCAGAATCCGAACTGAGTCAAGGCAGACCGTTGCCGTCCGTTCTCTGAGGTTGAGCCGAAACGACAGCCATGATTAGTATTCGGGATAAATGTAAGGAGTAAAAAAGCAGCAAAGTGGAATAAAAACACCCGAAAACCGGAAACAGGAAGTTTTCCGGTCACTGCATTGCTAACGACTGCATAGTGATTACTATTGTGATCGAATGTTAGTGTCGTGTCGCTATCAGTGGCTTCGGAAATCTTTCGTGATCAAATGATGCTGTCTGGATGGATGTCCACTGCGTATTCCTATTCGAGAGATACTTTTCCGGGATATAGTACAGTCCCAAATAGTGCAGTGTGTTTTAATAGTCTTGAGGCATACCTAAAGACTGCTGTTGCGATTAGGTT
Organism: Ostertagia ostertagi; assembly: GCA_036418205.1. NCBI lineage: Eukaryota > Metazoa > Nematoda > Chromadorea > Rhabditida > Trichostrongylidae > Ostertagia > Ostertagia ostertagi. The sequence goes on along the minus strand of MU868448.1, from coordinate 2,458 downwards.
TGAAAAGTCATGGCCCTGCCTTTTCCTTTATTGAATTCGTGCACTCAAACTGTAGTCCACTTCGTTTCAGGAAGCGATATCGGCTACAATCATTTTGTGGTGAGATTCAAAAATGCCCTTTCTCAAAAGTATGTTTAAGGGCTCTGACAAGTTTCGACAGTAGTACATCTTCCTGTCAACTGTGTTTTGCAATTCCGTGGACATGCTCTGTGAAAGCACTACCTCTTGAGCGCTTAGGTGATCTGGTGTGAGCATTCTACAGTGGATGCGTATATAGTTAGGACCTCGACGTCTCGCTAGTACACTTCAGATCCTGTGCCATATTTTGTGCTATTTACCAGCATAGATGCGCCTTGAAGAATTCCGCAGATGTTTCCTATAGGATTGAGATCGAATTGCTTGCGGGCCAGATCATAACATCATGTTGCTAACGCTAAACTATTGTCTAGCGAATCGGCTGCACTGGATGGTGGCCTTGTCGTGAATGAAGAAGTAACTCTACCGGAAATCACTTGGAAACAACAGTAATTATCAGCAGAAGCGTCTTCATAGTCGTTATGCCTTTGACCGAGAGAGAGACTTCACGAGAGTAAAGCACAGCTGTGCAATGCAGCCCAAACCATCCGGGATCTGCCACCAAGGTTCCTCCGGGTAAAGGCCTGTGGTTCTTCTTATGGAATCCCTCCATCAGCTGATATCTATCCGGTGTCACGTCTCAGTGTAACTTGAAATAACCCAAACTCAAAGGAGCCTAATTGCCCATTGAGTCAAAACGCCTTTATCATGGACTCTCGCGCACTGTAGGAATTGACTTGGAATCTTGCATCCGGAGATTGCTCCGAGCTGGAACTCTCACCGAAAGCTTCAGCCCCATTCACTATTGGACTTGATCCGGTCATATCAAATTATCAGTCTTTTTTACCAACTCAGACCTATTGACCTGTCTGGGAATGAATTGTTGTCTTCAAGCTCATGCCACGCCTACATACACAAGTACATTGGAGAGGTTCTGTCCACAGAATGAGTGTTTGAGCCTTTGCGTCTCTGAATGGAAACAAATGCAAGTGGAATCACGGAAAAGTTGTTCAGTTCCGTTTGTTTAGAAATGGCGGACTCATGGGTGTCTATTAAAATTTATCTATCAAAATTAGTGACGTTAATGTTTGATTTTATTATACTAAGAGGATAGTTGAAATGAGTGGTGATAATTATCCTGGCAAGGTTCCCTCAGTTGAATCATTGGATATAAGCAACGACGTGAGGCTGGAGTAGAAGAGAATGTTAGCGAAGAGACAAAAGCATTTGTTTATTTTGTTTCTTAGCGGTCTTTCGAAGCTGAAGGATCGCTTCTACTCAATCATCCCGCAATACACATCACAGGCTGATCATTAAACACATTTGACGTACCACGTGCGCACATGGCGGCGCACGGCATTCCTGCTCTGTGTGGCCGCGTGCGCCACACGGTGGCGCACGATTTCTGAATTGCTTTTTCCCACAACTGTGGCCTTTTTTTGTTCCATATTTGCGCAGATATATGTTTTCGCACCTGGACAACAACATATTCGAGTGGGACTTCTCCAGGCATTTAGCTAATGTTTGTACATTGTATTCTAATAAGAGCCTAGATAGCTGATCTAATTTGCTTGACTAAGACACATCCTTTTCAGCAAGTTCAGCAATTACCGCAATCTAGATGAAATACAACTGAATCGCAATAATGTTTTCCAAGCGCAGCCTTCAAGTGAATGAGATGATTTGCAGTAAAACATTATTGTGAAGGTTTTGGATCGCTTTTTCCAGCTTGTGCGTCTTTCGGCGGTTAGTTTTCGCAGTCATTTAATAAACGTTGTTGAAATAACCTTATTTGAAATTCTACTCATGTTTGCCTTACCGTGGTATCAAAATCGGTGTGAATGTATGGCAAACTATGGGTGTAATATACTCACTTCCCTGAAAAGACCGGTTAAGGGTTTTTTGCGTCTTCGAATATTCTGTAATCTGTATAATCGCCACTGCTCTTCAATTAACAGGCTTAAGCAGACTGTGGGGTAATGGGACTGAATTGTTTGCCATCGCTATCTATCACCAGAAGTTGGTCGAAGTAGATTTTCGGATCCTTCTCCATCGCTGTTGTGTAATCATTCGTTAACTACTTGGAATGTTCATGATAAGCCAAATAGGCAAAAAATATGACACAGACCCATAAATTTGTGACTTAACATGACAATAAAAACATAAAGTGAAAAAGCACCTTTTGAAAAGAATTTTGAAAAAATGTCTGACCCGTGTGGCCGCATGCGCCACCATGTGGCGCACGATGCGCGTTGCACGGCGGCCATGCGTGCTCGCCAGCGCAAAAACGGCTTGGTACGCAATGTGTTAAATAATCTAACTAAGAGATTAATGTAACATAGTTCGAGTGTGTGTTAGGCAGTGTACCTAACACCTTAAGACT
>MU868447.1:157684-170699 GCA_036418205.1 Ostertagia ostertagi | reverse complement strand
AGCATTCTGGGGAGAAGTAAGTAAAATCGATTTGACTCTTATGACGATCAATGTATGAGGGTTTGGGAGGGGTAAAGGTAGTAAACCACATTCATGAACTTCAAAATTTCAATGAAAAGCAGCACTTCCCACCCATCTTCACCACATCATCTGAGTATGCATTTTCCACTCACAAAGGGCATAGTGAGTCATTCAAGAAGAGCTATAGGTGAGAAGAAACAGAACCTATGTTACTTATCAATATATTGTTGTACGGCGCGAAATACCACACGCTAACCTCAACAGTAACAAATTGCGGTCAAGTAATACGGGCTAATAGCCAGCAAGGAAGGATCGAAGGTGGTGGCATTCGCAAACACATAGATAGGGAGTACCGTTCAAAAGCCCGTTAGCTCGAAGTCCAGAACATATTACGCGAATGTGAAGCAGCTGACCGCGGCACGCTAATCTCGATGTATAATGGTGCTGACCGCTCGACCTCATGGATTCAAGGTGACGTCCCTTGAGGCACTTTGCCAACTCGTAAATGAGCTATCCCATTAGAGGGATTCAGAGAGAGTGCGTGTCAAAACGGAAAAGACGAGCAGAGAGCAATGTGGTATGAATGAAATTTCTGGCGAATGGAAGGGCAGAGAACCTCGCAAATATTATTTCGAAGTGACACCGTAACGCTTCCTAGCAATATGACTTTACCTCCAAAGAATGACGCAAAATTCAGCCACTGATAGACTCCATGAGAAGTCCTGAAACTGTACGAGATCAAGAATTATCAGGTACTTTATTAAAACCAATTGCCACTACATCACCCTCGTCCGAAGCAAAGGAAGTTAAGAAAATCCGCTCTTACAGCTGTCAGAACACCTATCTTGAACGGAAGAAAAAAGGATATTTATAGATTCTCCAAGATTCAAAATTTGTTGAGGCAGCGTAAAAAATCATAATTTGTTACAATTGATGAACATTATTCTATAGAGAGGTCTTCGGAAAACTGTAGCGATTAATTGAGTTCTGTCATGAGTAAATATTTCTCTCAGTTGGGGAGAAGACGTCGTGTGGCATATTGGTCCTGCCTAACACGCAGCACGCTCCCAATCAAATTTCTGGCGTCGTGAAGGTCGGGACATGCCGAGAAACCATCGAAAGAATGAAGAAACGTCAAAGTATTCATTCATTCAGAGAAAAAAAGACAGGTCACCTAGGCCTTACATCTACTAGTCAACGGGCTAGCTCAATTATGACCAGCAATATCAGGATAAGAACATGAACTTGTATTTTGGCCGCCAAATCGCGTTCAAAATTCCACTGCGACCTGGCTGGATTTAGAATTCGTGCGCATCCAAAAAAAAATATTCCGAGCTCCTTACCCTTTTATACTCACTCGCTTCCAGTTCTAAGTTTCAGCAATAGAGAGGACGGAGTACGCCGATGAAACAATACAAACCAAAGCCATTTAAGCAAGTGGAAAAATTCTACTTCTTTCAACGCGACCGGCGGAGGCGTTGAAAGAAGTAGAATTTTTGACTTGGAGGCGCGCAAACAGTGGACTAATCAGAAAAAGTCTGTGCATTCACTCAAATGCTGAGAAAGAACCCTGAATTCAATCTCACAAATTCTTACTACTACGTTAAGGTTGGCGGTAATCGAATTAAAGGGTTTAGATATATTTAATTCATTTCAGAAATCTTCATGGTCTTTCTTCTGCGTCTGTGATGGAAACGTCCCACAGCAATCTGAGCGGGATCGTTCCGCAGGCCATAGAATCATATGTGAACCCAGCGCCGTCGCGAACCGCGTGTCATGGAATCGGTTCATTATGACTCCATTTGTAAGGCATAAAAATGACCGGGAGCTTTCCCACTCATTTCGTTATTTTCACATAAGGGCTCCCATATGAAAGCCCGTTGAAGGAGGCCTAGGGTAGAAAGGGGGAGGAGTGAAGGATCATAACAAAAGCGACGGAGGCTGGAGCTCGAGTACGATGACGAATTACGAAGAGCAAAGTTGAGAACAACCAACAGAACGAGGTTAGGAATACTATGGCTACTCCTTCTAAAGGACAGAGGGACTCTGATTTTCCCTCCTGTAGTTGAACGTCCATATGACGGCTCCCTTCGTTTCAATTTGTGCAACCCTATTATTGAGAGCATTCCTTTTTTCTACGCCCAAGATTTCCTAGCTCTATTTGAGGCCGAACCTGGTAAGCTAATCTTGCGCTATGTACTTCCTGGGAGCCCTCTTTCTCAACGCCGTCGCCATATCACGGGCCGATCCTGGCGTGTTCTTCTAAGTTGAAGTCATAAAGTGTCAACAGCCGAAAATTGCGATTCTTCAGTCTAAAAAGGGCTTAAACGTCGGAAGTGTCTGAAAACCTCGAACCTCCGCATGGAAATTTAACAGGTGACTATACTCCAGGAGAAAACACCCAAATTGGTTGAACAATGGTGGAAGGAAGAAACTCCCAAAAAGCAGGGAAATACATCGGTGCTAGGAGGGGCACATTTTTGACCACCCTGATATTTGTGCCCGCCGTACCTTACTTCCCTAAAAAATGGTGCCGAACGCTGACGGAGCAAACGAATAGTTAACAAGACTAAGCACTGCCGCTACGCCCGCCTCAAGCACAACTTATTGCTATATAGTAGACGTTGATGTGACCCAAACGCAGCGAATGGAAACATGGGAGGTGCGTGACGGCGCAACAGAGAGACTGAACAGTATCAACACTTACTTTCTAAAAACACCGATGAAGAGCCTGGTGCATAGTCATATTTAACATAGCACACTGTAATTAACACAGACCCTCACCTTCTCGGCTTGCTGATTGTGGTGCATTGGCTGCAGGAAGGCTGGTTGCTGCTAGTGCTGTGAACGAATCACCGCTTCTCATTTAGCTGCCACTTCATACCACCGCGGAGCAAACCACAAGCGCACGGATGCAGCTGGCAACAAAATTAGCATGCTCGCTCCCGACCCCGCCGTTCTCGGCTGTGTCTGGGCGACTACGCTGTGGTATGCATAATTAGGTTTATTCCGAAACAAATGCATGCGCAATGTTATGGCCGGCTTTGTCGCAAGCACGCAATGGAGCAATCAGAAGCGGAAGAGTGCATCGTGATGCTCGCTGCAGAAACCTCGGGTCAGATCTTGCGACCACTCAAAAAATCAGGGTAGTAGAAATTCCAGTAGCAGTCTGATGATGCCTGTCCGGTCCCTTCTTGCTCTCACAACCAATACCTTCATAGGAACAAGAAAAAACTGATTGGGAAAAGACTGCAGTGAAGAGAAATGACCGCGAATACTGCTTTATTTTTCGTTTCGACCGGCAATATTTCAGGAATCCACAATTTTTGCATCAGTTCCCATCCGTCCCCAATGCTACACCCGCGCTGCTGAGTTAACTAAACCGAAATCCTGGGGGACCTCAAATCAATCCGGAATGTAGTTGCTGCATGACAGAGTAGTCCGTTTTATGAGTATCGCTAGAGGCACGCAGAAAAGTTTCATCAATCATGGACGGGGTCTAACTTTTCTACACGAATGAGACTTGGGAAGAAAATCAGGCTTGTTAGCGTGGAGTCATGGAAACTCAGGAAACTAACGGAAAGTCTATGGATTGCCTGACAATATCCTCACTCGAATTTCTAATCTGTCACTTTCAAAAGATGAACGTGTTTTGTATCAGATTTCGCCCTGCTGTACGCATACAAATGCTTGATCCACCTGACCTCATGGTGAAACGTGCCCTCCAAGGTAAAGTTCGGGCTCAGACACACTTAAAAACCCTTACCGTGGAAAGAAGTGCTGGGTACGCAAGTGCAGAGGTCGCGCCACTTCCTACATCGAAAAGCGTTAAGACGCTAGGCGCTAAGGACTTTGACACGCTCCACCTGTTGCGACACGCTCCGCCCACCGCTCGATATCTTGTCTGCGTCGCAATGTTGATCTGCTATGCTCTCTCTTCTCGACTTCTCTAGCGCTCACATTATCTCTCATCTCCCTGCCGGCCTTTTGAACTTCTCCGCAGCGTAGAGCAAAAGGCTCGTATTTCCTGTGTATTTCAGGATTTTCTTTTTTTCTCCACTGGCGGTCCACCTCCCATCCCTACTTTCACATTTGAGTGGAATCACACCCATCAATTCAATGCTGGTTCTTGCCTTCAAAGACATGCCGGATCATCTGCTGTGGTCCCTGATTAGGAATAGAAGGTATTAGTGCGAAATGGGTCGGCAGGAAGGAGAGAAACTGTGTTGAAAACTCAGTTTAGGTTTCACAAGAATGCTGGGTTGTGAACAAAACTTTCGCCCCAGGCGGGACTAGAACCCGCACCTCTCGCTTTCCGGGCAAGTGCGCTACCAGTTACGCTACCGGGGCACCATTTCATTCCAACTCAGCTTTTCATGGTATACGTACCATAGCTTTCAGCACTCACACGTATAACGTGTTGAGCCGGTTAGCCGAATGAATGCTAGGTTGTGAACAAAACTTTCGCCCCAGGTGCCCCGGTAGCGTAACTGGTAGCGCACTTGCCCGGAAAGCGAGAGGTGCGGGTTCTAGTCCCGCCTGGGGCGAAAGTTTTGTTCACAACCCAGCATTCTTGTGAAACATTCGCAAGGCGAACTGCGGCCAAAAACAGCAGTTAACAAACAAAAACAAGTCAAAACTCAGTTTAGGGATTTGTTCACCTTTGTAAGCAGCTGTGCTAAGGCAATAAGAGACTAAGCGCGGAGAGGAGAGAATCAGGCGTGAGAGAGCATAGATGCGATGGCATCATGCAGCCTGCTGCGGACAGGGATATTGCAGCGGCTACAGCTAACCCAAGGCCTTGGCGCCCTTGTCAGGTAATTGGCATTCTCAGGTGTGCCACGTATGTGATTGTTCTCCAAGGGATATCCTACGGAGTGAAGGGAGTCGTTCACACAACTTTTGCCTTGATTTTGTCTTCACCTAAGGCAAACCCCGACTAGAACTGGTGTATAAGAGCATACCTTAGTGATGGATGAATTGCGAATGGACTTAAAGTGGAAAAGAAAGCAAGCGAAGCGAAAAAAAGGCCTTGATCTTCGGTAAGATCGGATGTATTAGTACGAGGCGAGACAAAACGATCAGAGAAGACAGAACACGCGAGAGAGCATTCCGTTCGAGAGCGCGCTGATCTCCACATCAATGGCGGGTGGGTGGGAAGCGTTGCAATAAGGGCCGATGGTTGCAGCACCTCAACGATATACAGCAGATTGATCCAGCATGTCTTTGAAGGCAAGAACCAGGATTGAATTGATGGGTGTGATTCCACTCAAATGTGAAAGTAGGGATGGGAGGTGGACCGCCAGTGGAGAAAAAAGGAAAGAAAATCGTGAAATACACAGGAAATACGAGCCTTTTGCTCTACGCTGCGGAGAAGTTCAAAAGGCCGGCAGGGAGATGAGAGATAATGTGAGCGTAGAGAAGTCCGAGAAGAGAGAGCATAGCAGATCAACATTGCGACGCAGACAAGATATCGAGCGGTGGGCGGAGCGTGTCGCACAGGTGGAGCGTGTCAAAGTCCTTAGCGCCTAGCGTCTTAACGCTTTTCGATGTAGGGAAGTGGCGCGACCTCTGCACTTGCGTACCCAGCACTTCTAGCCACGGTAAGGGTTTTTAAGTGTGTCTGAGCCCGAACTTTACCTTGGAGGGCACGTTTCACCATGAGGTCAGGTGGATTCAAGCATTTGTATGCGTACAGAAGATCTGCTCACTAATGAGTTTCAGATATCTTGAACTCCATACACGAAAGTGCGCGACGTGGATGCTTCTTGAAGATTGCTTCGACCGTTTCCATTCTCCCTCAATCAGAACACCATTGTCTGTGCACTCTCCCCCGTTGTAACTGGGCTCGCATATTCTTATTTTTCGTCTTGTTTACTTAGCGCTTACTTCTCAGTGGACAGACGAATTTCAAAGACTAGAATGCTGTTAGCAAGCGTTTTACCGCAGATTCTCTCTTCTACTTTAGGTATGGACCCAATTCGCCCGAACTGCTTTCAATATTCATCGGCACCAGTCACACAACACAATTTTTTCATGGTAAGTGGCTACTAGGCCCAACGAGATTATGGAACAAAAAGATGAGTCTTTTCGAAAGAAGACTTGACACTAACAACCATAATATCAAATTGAACTGTTCCCTGATTTTCCACCCCTTCCCCACGTTTATCGCAGAAGTATTATTCCAGTGGAACGAGGCAGTGAGAGGGAACAATGAGTCATTTTCGATCGCGGAGGACACATTCTTCAGCTAAGGGCGACCAATTCCCCGCGAGGACATTGCATTAGAAATGATGGCTTCACTGTGATGAAAAATTCAGCCTGATGAGGCACCGGCAAATCCTTTCATCAAATTTCTTAGCCATTGGCGATTTGGGAACGATTCTTTTTATCAACATAGCGCTTAGCAAAACAGGATTTTCAAGCAGTTTTGAAACTCAAAAGCATTCTTATTGATCTTGAGGTCATTAAGGAAAAAGGATAACTGAAGAAGTGAATTTCGTCAAGTACATAGTTTTCTATGTCGAAACTACTAGAGAAGGCTGTTGGGACTACATTTTCGTGACTAAGTCTGGGCGAATGAAAGCGGTTATAGGATAGAAAGGCTAATTTTGCCAGGCAAATATAAATGTTCCCCCAAAACCTATCAAACATTTGAGTACTTATATGAATTTCAACGGTGACCGTTTCAACGCTAACGCTCTCTCTGCTCAACGCCTAGACAATTGACGACTCGAAAGGGGGCGTACCGCGCAAATAGCGCCGCGAGAAAGTCCATGCTAGATTGCCAGGGGCATATCCTTCAATACAAATTGTTGTCCCTCCGCAGGAGGTCCGCCCGCCTCTCCACTGTAATGTTTCCCATTCCTCGACCTCCGCGCTTATCGTAGAATGCTCCTTTCAAGCAGCGCTTTGAGACCATAACTCTTTTCGAAATCCTTAATCAGAACCATCCTCTACCATCCAAACTGTTTTGCTTCAGCCTTCCATCTCTAGAAAAAACACCTAAATTTAGGTACAGATCCAGCACCAGCTGTTGCCGAGTTGTACCGTTATACCCACTCAGGTCAGCAAATGAGATAGGAAGTCAGCTGTGTTGAAGGACAGCGAGATCTATTCTTCCTCGACTTATTGAATGAAAGTACAAATCGTATGATGTCGATCGTTAACTTTCTCACCGCGTCCCACAAGGTTTTTTACTCATTCCACGTACGATCGGAATTGCATTCGCTTTGAATTAGGCATTGCAAAGCCGAGCGACGAATATTAGTGTTTTCACTTTCTAGGCCAATCTGGTGACAATTACTAGCCCAGAAGATCTCTTCGAGTGCCTAAACCATGTGCGCGGTAGCGCCACGACCTGGATGGCACTACTCCAGCCTAAACAGAAGTCATTTACTTTAATCAAGAAGCGACAAAAATTTCGCAAGCATATAAACTTTGAAGGTAAAGCCTTGGTCAGAAAATATCTCTGCCCAAGGCTTTAGCTTCAAAGCTTCCATGCTTTTGCTGTCGAATTTAGAATACTTATCCTAGTTGGCTTATTAGCTTCATGGATTGTGCTGTAGCGTTAAACGCAAGCAGTAAGAGAGGTAGGATGGTGGCATTAATAAGTTGAAGAAATGCGGTGATGACAGCCCCCTGTGATACTTCAAGCCGCTTCAGCCGCTTCAACGTTCTCCTTTCACAGCATGATGTTTTCTGGCGTCCTCACGCTGCTACGTTCGCTCGCCTCATATTCTCCTCTCTGCTCTCAGTTCTATTATCGTTAGCTCAGCCGTGTTGAGAAAATGACTAAACCCTTACGGTGAAGGCACAACCCAGGCAGAGGTCGTGTGAACACTTCTCTTCGGTCTGTAGTATAGACCCCTAGAGGACAATCACAAATGTGGCGTTCTCGTGCACGGAAACCAACCGACAAGAGCGCTTGGGCCTTGCAAAGTAAGCTGCCAAGCTGCAGACTTTTTTCTCTTATCAGGCTGTTGTCTGGCAATCTCTCATCTGTAGCGCTCTTTCGTCCCATCCTCCCAACACCAGATTTCTCGGTTTACTTCATTTCCAGGATAATGGGTAATTTCCGAGGGTATGTGGGAAATTAGTGACAGTATTCCATATTAATAGTTTGAGCACAAAATTTCATGAAGTCATCGTAAAGAAGCAGAGTGGCTGAGTTTGTAGTACAAGAAATTAGATATTACTTCTGCTATGACCGAGCCTTCTCTCCGCATTGTTGCTGTGAAACTCTGTGGGCACAAAACGATGCCTATTAATTTGATTTGGAATCAAATGCACCAAGGTAATAGAAGATGTGAGTAGTGTAGTAGATCACTTTCGCAGGAACCTGATGACACTGGAATGCACCCAAGCGAGGCCGTGGATATAAACATCAAAGGTGAAAGGAAATTTTTTTGAACGCTTAGTTTTCTTACAGGCAAAATTTACAATGGAAAAGCAACCCCCGACCTCGTCGACCGAGCCAACAATGAGCCATGCTAGGTCGTCGAGGTCAAATTTTTAAGTGCCAATTGCGCGTCCGCACCTCAGGAGGTCCGCCGGTCTCTCAACTAGGTGAATTACTCCTTCTTCGACCTTCATTCTAATCGTGAGTTCCTCCTTTGAGCACGTCATTGGCACGGATAAGAAATAATACCAAGGAGGATTATAACATTCAGAGTGGAGAAAAGAGAACATCCACTGAACATCTAGAATAGAATCGAGTACTCTGGGGAACATCTGAGGAATATGCTGCTGTAAACCTTCCATCAAATTCGACAAAAAGAAAATTATCTAACTGTTCGAGAAGATTGCAGAGATGGACCATGGCATCTTGAAATAAAACTGCAACAGCGAGTGAAGATAGAATCAGGAAGGTTCTGAGAATTCCGTTGTGTTGCGCCGCGCATTCAACCACCATCCCGAACTAAAGACATCGGAGTGCTTGTATGATTCATTACAATAGCGGTTGCATGCTGGACAGCTTGATAAGCACTAGTACATATGCATAACTATGTTTCCAATACATTCATTTGTTTTATAACAAATGATGTCTCGCATTCCTAGTCTTGAATTTGAGCCATCTTTGAGGCTTCAATGTTATAATGCTGAACCCAAAAGATCGGCACTAGACGTTCGAGTTCTAGTTAAAATGTTTTCTTTGGAGTATCACGAAGAATACGGAAAAAGTATACGCTATTTATTTATTTATTTAAGCGCCCAAATGACGCGCTCTTACTAACGAGGTAGATGAGGTCAGCACTTAAGCAACATTGAATAAATGTGCACAAAAAAGAGACAAGAGGATCGAAGTCGTACCATTAGCAACTAGAAGATATAGGCTCTTCAATGGAAGACGGAACTCTTTGATAGGCTCACCGGTATTAATTCTTCGTTTGTCGGCATCGTGCATGATTTCTGTCAAGCTTTCACATCGTTCTCAGCATGACTCATCCCTTCCTGAAAGGGACATCAAGTGTTATGCATATCTTAATGACAAAACCGTCCATTGCGAAGTAGAGCACCGCGAGAATGTTTATATAGGGTATGTTTTAGAAGAGGAGTACCACAAGTCGGGACATCGATCGGTGCATGAAATGTGAATATTCCTAGGAATCACTGGCAGTAAGCGAAATGATAACATTATACGCGGAACCGGTTTCCGAATGGTAGCCACTTTTCAGGAAAAATCAATTTTCTGCCGCCTGCCTTCAATACATGGGAAGGGGTGCTCCGCAAGAGCCTAAATTTCGACAGATTCGAAGGAATAGCTCATCACTATGGGTCAATGTCTTCAGAAATATGCGGAAGCCGCTTGAATGATGCCTGTGCTCACTAAAGGTGGTGATCTGCAAGGTGAAGTAAGTGGAATGAAAACGACCTAATTAGGGCAAGAAAGCAGTGAAGAGAGCTTGTAGACTTCGCCGTGCAAACGTAAGGAGAAGGAATATCGTTGGAGCTTTTCTGAAGCTACATAGGCGACAGAGGTCGGCAAGGATTCTGCACGACAATTGCCAGGCGAGGTGGGAGATTATCAGTGAAATACTAATTCGAATAATTGAGCGAAGAATATGGGAATAGTGAATGTAAAGTGATGCTACTGGTGAATCGCTGGCCGTCAGCTGCTTCTGACTTATTGAAGAATACGGCACCGACGATGCTTACTTAGTCCAGAAAATAGCTAATTATCTGCATTACGAAATCGCTCCCAATTCGTTGTTCATCCAGTGCCTTGTTTCACTGCGAATAGATAACATGACTGCAAAGAAAATAATGGATTTCGAAAAGCTTCATCGGAACTTAATTCAGTGGGCATGCAAAATGAGCATATTTACCCCTTTCGGACCTGAATTTTTCCGTGGAAAAATTTTTCTTCTAGCTATTGTTTATTACTTGTGAGCATATAAGTATCATTATAGCGAAATTTGGAAGCTATTCGATCACAAACTAAGAAACTAGGAAGCTTTGAAAATTGGCCCACCTTCTTAGTTTTTTATGTCGAAACAATTTCAAATTTCTTGGATACATACGCGAGGAATTTTATGATTTTGCACAACATTACATCTATTAGAAATTGAATATGTGTCAAGTATTTTAGAAATGATTGGCAGGTTGCGGGGACCAGAGCCGATTCATTGTTGCACTTGTACACATATGTATATTAAAGGCACGAGTCAGGCTCAGTGGACGAAACCAATCCCGTCTGTCGTCTTTGTGCATGGCTACACACCCACAGAGACGTTACCATGCTCAGAATCTCAAACGGCGCCGTAGCACTTATAGTATTTATTTATTTATTTATTTACTGTGCGCCCAGGAGACGCGCTTTAACAAGTCAAGCAAGAGGGCAGATAGAGGTAGCAGCTGTTAAGGACTTCAACGATAACTAACAAGAACATAAAAATGAAAACAAAGGAAAACAAAGTGTAAAGTATAAAATAAGATGAGGGTGATTGCTGCATCACAAAGAGCTCGAGAGTAAAAAAATCAACAAACTACGCGCAAGTGAAAGGATCGGATAGACTGCAGAGCGAATAAATGCAAATAAAGAAAGGATGAAAAAGCTTACCAGTCAAGCGGACCACATTGCAGTGATGCTAAGATGAAGAAATGAAGCCGATGAGAAAGAGATAGTACTGAGGAACGGAATGGTCCAAGGAGGACGGTAGAAAAGAGGTGGCAGAAGTCATCTTGCATACAGCTAAATTCAACCTTATGACACAGACCCGCATCAGTCGGCAATGATGCCCTCCAGCCACAGGCGGAGTCATAAGAGCTTGCCGAAACTTCGGGACACGGGTATACCGACCACCCACGTGGAGACGGCAAGCTGGGTAGGTGTCATAAGCGAGACTATTGACATCCTAGTAAACATCGACAGCCACCTTCAAATTTTATGGAGGACCAACAGTGTAAAAGCGATGAGTGCAATAAAGGATTGACTAAAATTCTTTCACTACTCCTACCGGAGCAGGATTCTATGCAAGGCGGACCATTGGACTGGTAAGCGATTACAATTAAACGTGGCACTGCTGAGTAACAAGAGAATAACACATCAACAGACATCGGCGATTCCCAAAATGTTCAGTACGTTGACCTTTCTGATGTAGTTTTTGAAGTCTTTTGAATTACTGAGCCCAAGAAGACGAGAAGGCAGCCGCTCCAGCCATTTCGTGGTCCGAAGTATGAAAGAGTTAGTTCTGAGGTCACGTCGCCACTTGCCCATCTTGAGGTTGTAGATACGGAATGCGCCAGTTCGCCCAGACGTCGGTCGAAAGGTCCAGTACCTGGACGGCTTTACACGGAGTTCACCCTTCAGTAGCTTGAATGCTAAAATCAAATCTGATTGTATGCGTCTGTAAAAGAGGCTTTTCATATTCAGTTTTTGTAGGCGTGCCTGGTAGGAGGGTAGGGTGAGGGGGTAGTTCTTATCTGGAAAAGCCCTGTAGAAAAGTATCCGAGTAAATGTTTTCTGAACTTTTTCAATTTTCTGGATATCCTTAGCTAGAGAGGGGCTCCATACAGAGCTACAGTATTCGAGGACAGGGAGGACATACATTTTATAAAGCTTGATCCATATTCTGGCGTCAAAAGAATGAATATTTCTGAAAAGGAGGTGTACTAGTTTGAGTCCTTTTTTTGAAACGTCATCGATATGAGAACCCCATTTCATGTCATTTGGTATCAAGATGCCGAGATCTTTAATACAACTGAGTTGGGTAACTAAACTGCCATCAGGGAAGCGGATCTCAAGCTCTGGTGACCCTAACGAGAGTAAATGCGTTTTTTTGAGGTTAATTGTCAGGCCCCATTCAGCGCACCACTTGACCATATTAGCGACAGACTGATTCAGTAGCCTTTGAGCTTCATCTCTGCTATCATCGTCAAAGGCGACGGATACTTTAATGTCGTCAGCATAGGCCGCAACATAAACTCTAGGGTCAATCTTGATACTGTTAACAAGGTCACAGGTGTACAAGAGAAATAGCAGCGGAGACAGACTACCACCTTGAGGGACTCCGGAAGTACAGCTTCTAGGCGAGGACACATAGTCAGAACAACGTACACTCATTTGCCAACCTTCGAGGTAAGATCGAAACCATTGTAGTAAAACCCCATGAATGCCGATGCTCTCAAGTTTTATCAGAAGGCCGGACCTAGACACTGTATCGAAGGCTTTAGACAGATCGAAATACACTATGTTGACTTTCTGGCCGGAATTAAGAGCTTCAATCCAAAAGTGTGTACAATCAATCAACTGTGTACACGTCGCACGGCCTGTGGTTTGCAATTTCGCATGCGCTGCACACACAAATATTTTTTTTTCGCGCATGCGCTACTTCTTTTCTAATTTTTTTGCATCTATTCCATAGACTACACCATAATATGACTAGACACGGCGAGGTTCATTGAATGGTTGAATATGCTCCTTTTTAGCGAAGGTTTTCTAAGCCCTACGAATTTCCCAATTGTGTTCATTCCTAGTTTCCTTTATATTCTT
>MU868447.1:142198-157584 GCA_036418205.1 Ostertagia ostertagi | reverse complement strand
TTGGTTGCATTACTTTAAAGGCAAAAGTCGGGCTCAATAAGGGGGTATTATGGCGATTGAAACTGAGTATAGAGATGCGAAGTGGAACGACAGTGGAGAAAAAACTGAGAAAAACCGTCGACAAGGCCGTTAACAAAACCCTCTTTCCCACTAGCAGTGAAGGAGGCTGGCTTGGGAAAGAGGCACGTACAAACAAGTTTTCTGGAGATGTCAGTCGTTCTATCGGTTGATACGGCAATCAACCTAGCTGATTTCACACGTTATGCCAGCCACGCACCCACTTCCGGAGGTGGGCGGTCGGAGCGCCGCCAGGCGGCGAAAGCGCTTAATACGTTCCCTTGCTGAAATCAACAGAAAGCAGACCATCATTTAAAGCGTTTCTTGGCCTACAAAGTCAAAAAAGTGGCAGAAAAAGGCAATATGAAGCATCTAGCTGCGTTCACAAACAAATTTCCCAAACAAGTGCCAGTATTGCATGCATTAGAAGGACCAGAAAAAAAAAGTATCTACCAATCAAGGCAAGGCCGAAGCTTGCTGATTATTTTGAAAGTATTTTTGTACCCCACGCAGAAAGGAATCATACTATGCCACTACTCACAAATAAGAGATTGGAAATCTCAATTATCTCGCAAGAGATAGTACGAGAAAATTCGTCGTGTTGCTCGGTTGGCAGAGTGCGCTGCTGCCTGTAGTTCCGTGACATTCTGATGGTATCCCACAACTATTTTTTAAAACATTTGCAAAAGAGTTAGCTCTTCCTCTTGCTCACATCTATAACATGTCGTTTCAACTAGGGCAAGTTCCATCGATCTGGAAATATGCGATAATCACGCCCATCCCTGAAACAAATGATTGCAAGCTCATTTCTAACTTCCGGCCCAGAAGTATACTGCCGACACCGTTGTAGGTCTTGGATAAAAAATTGCCACGCCTTCTGCTTGGACTGGATTTCCTCAACTGAGAATGCATTCCCTTCGAACAACATGCGTTCCTCCCTCGCGCATGCGCTGCACGGTCCCACATGGTGCTCAAGGTGTGATGCGCATGCGCTGCACAATGTCGCCAACGTGTTAAGCATGCACTGAAGCCGCAATCTGATCAATCTCGGAAAGCAACATTGCCTAGAAAAGTTTTCATAAGAAAGTTTGGGAATGCCCCCTGTTTCAAAAGTATAGGAGCATCGTGGGCAAGAGGATTAAGAGGTAAATTTTCTTCTTCCTATGAATTCATATGAGATTATGTGGGTATGATAGGTGAAAGCATAATATCTCCTTCAATCTGCTTGGACTACAGGGTTCTACAAATGACGATTCAAGATCATATGCGACGTCTCAAGGATAGCAGCTCGTAGAGTCAAGGATCAGCGGGGATCAGTGGCGTCGGAGAGCAGGGTTGCGAGTGAATGAGGCCATCGAGAGATCCACTGTCCCGGACTCGACTGATGATCACTGGGTCTTTTCTGAGATCTCTCCATCAACTGTGATATCCATACCCGTCTCAGCGGACAGTTTTAGGTACCGGATATCTTAGTGTCGCTTTCCTGAGTTAAGGAAGTTTTGTGGTCGATCGATACGAACACAGTGGAAGAGATCGGAGATAATGTCAGCAAAACCCTGTTCGTGCTAATTGATAGCGGCGAAAATGTGCCTGTTAAGTTGTTTTTCTATTGCTGAAGTTTCAGCATTTAAACTTTTCCCATTTTTATACTTTTTCGAAGTTTGCTGGTCAGGGAGCGCCTAGCAAAAATGCCTTCAAATTTCTGGGTGCAGAGAGCTACCATTTGCCCTTCAAACGAACATTGCTTTGTAGAGAAATGATCTACCAGTTTTGAAATGTCCGTCGGTTTTTCACCAGTATTTTTCACAGTTTTCTCAAAAGACAGTGAAGTCTTTGAAGTGATGCCCGCAACCGTCGTCAAAAAGGTGGCCCTAGTTAAATCAGTCGAGACGGGGCTGCACCAGTCTTGTGCTGAAATGGTAGGACACCTTAGCAGTGACTGATCGATGATGCACAAACGCTTTAACGAAGTTGATTGCACAAGAAATTCTAATAAATGTGCTCATCTGCTACTCACGTGTGCTCAAAAAGGGTGCGTTTTTGACCCTATGTGGCAAAAAAGACTCCGGGAAAAATTGTCCAGTTGAGCTGGTAAGTTTTAACTTTTCCACCATACAGTGCAGACCCTACTCTAACTAACTGTATACTTCTTTTGTCCAGGCCTAACTTTTAGCAAGTGAGAGGGATGATTTGTCAGATGATGTCAAAACCGACCTACCTCTCTTTTTCGACTCAAAAAATTCCTAGCTTTAATCGTACGAGGTTTCCACTCATACTGGTAAATGGGAAAGTGCTAATGAGTCATTCGATGAATATGCTGTTTCACTCCCCGGATTCTGAATTAAAATATTGGTGGTCCGAAACTCGTGGTGAAAAAACGACACTAAGATATCCGGTACCTAATAATAACGTAAACCAAACCGAATCTCATGGTACCTAACTAAAGGATAAAGGATAAAGCATTTGCCGTTGATCAATCCCTTTTTGGGATGCGGCACGCATTCTACTTCCATTTGTACATTCGTAGTGGCGTTTGAATGCGATGTGGCCTATACAATGACTTGCGGGGGCCAGCCGATGTACAAGTCAGTGTTTTTATCCTCCCAGACAAGTCTGGTACCAATTAACCGACCCCGGAGGGATGGAAGGCTTGGTTGGCCCGGGCGACTCACGACCCAGGATTTGATCCCCGGACCGCTCGCGTGGTAAGCGTGCCACTTGCCACTACACCACTTCCGCCCCCGGGTGCTTAACTAGTAACTTTAATTAAAATGCTTTCTTACCCTGTAGATTCACCTTCTGAATCCCAGTTCGTTACCAGCTTCCTCCGAGCTAATTCGAAGCGAGCTTTTCCGAGTTGCTCACCTATGTAGTTTAGGGGCTCATTAGGGACCCTCACAATGCTTGAAATTGACCGAGCTAGGTGATCTCCAGGTGATAATTTTCGATGCGGAAAATTCACGAAGAATGGTGTTAACCGGCAGGCTCGAATATAAAAGTGACTGCTGGATAAGACGTACTTTGTATTCGAATGACGCTTACGGGCTTCCGAAGATTCTTGCTATTTAGATGAAAAGCTAGACTTTCCGTAAAAATTGCGAATACAGCCACAGGAGATTGGCCATGCTCAGCATCTATGAAGCAATTGGCCTTTGCATGAACTTGCTCTTCGGTCTGGAGCCTGAATCGTTCAGATCTACCATCCTTTCACGAGGCGTGCCCATAAATTCATTCTGTAAACCCTCTTCCCAGGGTGCCCCTATATTTTGAGAACAGGGAGTACTTTAAGTTTTCTTACAAAACCGTTTTTAGGCCATACTGCTTTCTGAAATAGAGTGTACTGTGGATGCAGCGCATGCTGAATTCAGTAAACTAGGTAGCAGACCATGGATCCTTCAGCCTGATACGGAACACCAGTTTTCAGGGATGCCCTATATTTTTTGACGCACTGTTTAAAGCCACGAGTCAGGATTAGGTGACCATAGAAGGCCTTTCCATCACTAATATTTCCAGGAATGCGCTCAGAGGGGTGATGCCACACTCCTGACTCGAGATTGCGCGCCGTCAAGGCCTCTGGCCTACTACTTACAGCGATGGGTTCGTTTCATCAGCTGGTCCCGCCCACCGCGGGATGTGGTGCGTGGCTGGCCTAACGTGTGAGATCAGCTAGGTTGATTGCCGTATCAACCGATGGAACGGCTGGCATATCCGGAAAACTCGTTTGGACGTGGCTCTCCCCCGAGCAAGCCTCCTTCACTGCTAGAAGGGAAGGGGTTTCGATTTCGGTCTTGTCGACGGTTTCTTTGCGTTTTTTCTTCACTGTCGTTCCACCTCCCATCTCTACACTCAATTTCAGGCGCCATAATGCCCAAACACGAGCCTGACTTTTGCCTTTAAGTTCGTCCTCCACACTTCCCTTATGTGGAGCTGTGTTGCACCCCATTCTGCAAATTATGCATTGTATAACACATACTGCATGGGCACGGCGGCAATTATACCAGTGTTTATCTGATCGAAATGAAGTGGGCGAATAAAAACTCGAAATATCCCTAATATTATGCTAATATGTATATAGAGCGCTTGGACTGCGTGTTGGGTGTTTCTGTCAAGAAATGTGATACTACGTGAAAAACCACTTGTAAACTCAGTCAACTTGGAGCCGTGAGAGCCATGGGCCAAGAAGTACAAAAAAACTGCTGGGTGGGTGGGCGTGGCGCGCGCCGAGAATCTAATGAGATGCGCACTTCCGTGTTCTGTGGTCATACATTCCCAGAATTTGAAGCTGCGCAACGGGCTGAAAAAAAACTGAAGATTCCAAATTTCATCATTCTCTAAAGACTGCAAAGTTTTTTTTTCTTGAATCTTCATACGATCAAAAAGTAGCGCGCGTTTCTTAGTGCGTATGCAAGATTTGACCCTTCGAACGATCCCAACTTCCTTCAAATTTTCTTTTTCCCAAAATTAAAAAATTCTTCTTTTGGGATGTCGAAGACAGCGTGAGAAACAACCAAATTGGATATCTCTTGAATTAGCTGATACTTCTCAAAATCAGCGATCTAAACACTCCCAATTTCACCTTTCTAGATGTATTGGAGAACGACATTTTTTGAAAACATGGTTTTTTTTTGAAAGCGCGGGTTTCCGAGCTTCCAACAATCGCATTTTTCTTCACAGTTACAATTTTGAAAACATGGAGCCAGCGAGGTGAGCTACAGAGTTTGGGGGTTGCCTATTGAAACTTCTCGAAAAACACCACAAAAAAATTGCCTTGTTGACTTGTCGCACAGTTTTTGGGAGACTATTCAAGCTATTTTTCTTGTACATGTAGTTTCTGATTTTGCACGATCTGACTTTCTCCAGCACTGTTTTCTTATGAAAGTGTGAATGGCTCGAAAACGACGAAACTTGACTCTATCAAATCACTTCTGGAGCACAAACAATTCTTCTATAAAATTTCACTATTCTACTGCGTAAAGCCTACCCTTTTATATTTTCGCCCTTTAGCATGCCAGGTCGGCCTTAAAACATGAAGCTCCTCTAAAACTCTCTTCTGTATCGAATACAGGAAGTTTGTACATTCAGCTCTTGCTATGAGATGTTCATATCCGCACTCATGTATTGAGTTTGCCGAGGAATTCGAGAACACTCGCTATGGCGTTGACGAACCTCTCCCACTACCTTGGCGCAATACGACCCCTCCCGTTTCTGCTTGTACAAAGTAACGGTTGACCCCGCTTATTATGGTATCCATTCTATGAGTAGGGCTTATAGGAGTTAAGGACATTGCATGTGCGGACATTCTTAACTAATCATTTTTTCCATCGCACATTCAACTGAGAGAACTAGTCTGACCGTACGACCGGCGGTAAAAGGAAATGCTTCAAAAACTCAAGCGCTTTCAGCATCGCTCAACCTTACACAATTACCCATGAGACAAAGTAAATGGATTGGAAAAACGAGCAATAATGGACAACAGCGAGAAAAACATAAAATTCTTTTAAAGTATGATTTTTTGAAAACCACAATATCTTCTGATATTAAGGGAATCGATAAGCTATAATAGGCTCAGACAAAGTTCGAATCGCGAAGGAGGCTGCTGTATAGCAGTGAAGTAGCTGTTCTGCCATTGCAGTGACGAATGTCGGATCGAAACAAAACGAAGGAGCGCAATTGAGTTAGCCGCCAGCTAGGGGCGACCCTGCGGCGACCGATCCTTCCGTTCCAACTCTCCGCCCGAAACTAAACGAGAAAAATCGTCAACGATTGCCGTTTGACTTTATCCCCCCATATAGATGCTTAATTGTAAATCTCAACATGTTGCTCTAGACCTCGAGATCTTCGCAAATTTGCTGTTTAAAGAAGGATTGTGAGGCAAGGTTGAACGATGAAGAAGGTAAAACTTACTTACAAGGGAAGGAATTTAGGTCGAAGTGGCCATCGAGGTGCAAATCGTCTGAGGTGTCTTCGAAGGCGGACCTCAAATCTGCGTTCGATATCTAGTGAACGATTCTCTGGACAACGCTACAGAGCTTATTGCGATACTGAACAGACAAATGTTCCAGAAATATGATACGCATGCACTTGGATGTGGAGAGGTGGTGGTGGATACTATGCTGGCTTCGTGTCCATAAGGCCAAAGGTTTGGGAGCTTGATGTGCGGGGTTTTTTGCACTTTTCAGAAGTCGCTCAGTGCATTTGGCAGCCACTGTCGCACCTTTGGGAATCCTTGGGGGAAACTGCTGTTCGCAAAGGAATTGGATCATTTCAGATATTTCAGTCGTGAATCCCTTCTGATCACCTTTCTTCCTCTTCTTGAAAAACAAATGACCTCTCAATTTGTTGAAAATCTTTAAATAGGCTTAATGACATGTTGGGTAAGCTCATAATCATTTGGCATAGAAACCCGGTCTTCCGCTTGTCAGGGGAACAATGGGCGAGTGCCTGGGTGTGATACCTAAAGAAGACTTAAAGGCGAATTCACGGTGAAAAAGCAACCCATTTCAAATTAACCTAGGGATGGTGAGTGGTACACGAAAGAAGGAAGAACCATGAGAAACGGCCCAGAACCCGAGAAATGGGACCCCTTCCTTGCCCGTTGATTTCCGCATTGATGCGACTCTCATCGCTGTGCCCTCTTCAACACTACGCTCTCTCTGCTATCTAATCACTCGCCACGTATGCGGCGAGTGATTAGATAGTCGGTGGGCGTACCGCGCCAACCGCCAAGAGTGAGCCATGCTAGATCGCCGAGGTCAAATCTTTCGCTGCCAGTCCGCACCCTCAGGAGGTCCGCCTGTCTCCCCACTGGGCAATTTTCCCCTTTTTCGACCTTCGCTCTTATCGCGGAATTCTCCTTCAAGAACTAACTCCATCACATGCTCACAAGGCAATTGTGCGTCAAGCTGGTGCGATGTTCACGTTCAGGAGCTCTAACTACCTACATTTGGGAACACATTGCTAGGATAATTGTGATTTTCACCTTCACATCGAAAAATGCCGGAACGTGATATCTTTTGCAGCGGTCAAAGTCAGGAATTGGTGCTCTCAGCTCACCGCAGATATGAAGGTTATTTTCATGCTGGATTCCTTTCACTCCTACACACGCAGATCCAACTCAGAACCTTCTTGTTCACTAGTATTGTACTCATGGGTGTAGAAGGAACCAGCTACTAACGAGCTGTAGGAGTCGATTTCTTGATATGGATAGAATTTGTCACAAAGGGTAATTGGAGCGCCTAAATACCGTTGTTACACTCTCTCGGCGAGAAAACGTTCGTGGGTAGGGTACGCTAAAGTGCCGCAATACCAATGTCAGAAAGGGCAATTTATCAAAAACCGACAATACCTCCTATTAACTTGCTATGAAAAGCCAAAGAAAACTGAGCGAGCGGATCCGAGCCCTTGACGTGATGCCGCGAATCCACATTTTCAACCGCTAGGCTATCACACCAACTGCGGGTGGGAAAAAAATGTAACCGTGTCGTAATTTTATTCGCAGCATCGTTCAGCAGATTCTGCAGGCAGATTTTAATCAGCGACTAATTACGCATCAGGTGGTATACATCTCACTTTGAACAACCACCTCAACCCACCATCCTTCCCCTGCAAAGGCAAGGGAACTCCCAGCCGAGAAATATTATACTTCGCGAACGAATCGAACGATTGCCCACGGCAACCTAGCATAATCCCTCCAGTGGTGCTATCGGCATGGCACGCCCACCGACTAGGTGGCCACTCGCCGCAGCTGTCTAGCCGTTTAGCAGAGTGAGAGAGCCTTAGCGCCGATGAAGACAGCACCGATGAGAGCCGCATCAGTGCGGAGAACAATAGCAAAAATTGATCTCATTTTTTGGGCCTGGACCTTTCTCATGGCTTTTCCATCCTTCCGGCGCCACTGATCACCTGTGCCTTGATTCTAATAATTCTGCCTTCTTATCGTAAATTTAGCCTTTGTTGCATAGAAGTATAACAAATTCGCAAAATTATACAGGGTCCGCGAGACAAATTCTCGGTTTCATAGCTTAGTATTCCTTGAGTGTTCTATACAATTAGATTGGCGGAAAAGTTTTGTTCCATTTTTTATTAACAAGCTCTATTGACGTACAGAAGCGTGCAAGATTAAACACACTGCGTCTCCTAATCATACAGCCACCTAGAAATTGTTCAAAATCTCGAATTCCACAAAGTTTCTCCAACAGGAAAACTGTGTCAAATTTGGTCGCGAATTCGAAAATCAACACAAAATTCCAGGTTGAAAATGCAAAAATTTTTATCCTAATTTTTCCAGAAAGGGTCGCTTTTCCAACGTCTCCAAATGATACAGCCACCCCGTGTTTCTTCGTTGCATTTCATTTCTGCTCGATGAAACTGATTGGCAGTCCTCAATTGTTCTTTCTTAGGTTATCAGGAAAGGAAAGCAACTATTGGACTTCGAAAAAGGGAAATCGTCACAAAAAAAGAAAAATTAAGCGCCAGGTGGTCACATTGCGCGAGAATTTAGTCAAAACCAGGGTGAATAACGGTCGAGGAATTTCCTCGACCATAGCTCTCTACCATGCGAGAGTAGTGCCGAGAGTGAACATCCGCGCGGAGAGCACAGACGGCACGCGCATGGCGAGTGTGAATGTCCGCGCGAGAGATCGTGTCTGATCGGGCAGAGAATCCTCGACGTGCCGTTGAGGAATCCTCAAGCGATATTCACCCTGGTCAAAACTACTGAATAATTAGCAATTTCTTTTTGAATTAGAAAATAGGAAAGAGAACCAGCTAATACGTCAGACTCCGATATTCATGTATTTAGGAGCAAATGCGTATTGTGCAGTAACATACTTAGTGCAACACGATGAAGGTCCCCCTCATAAGATCTCACTCGTGGCGGCCAAGTCGAGATTGGCTCTATTCCACCGATCAATAACCATTCCCCGCCTGGAATTGTCAGCTCTCACTATTAGTGCTATTGGGTTGTCTCATAATTCTGTCTCATTTCTATTCAATTTCAAATTTCTTCCGTCTAAGACCGTTTCATTGCGAAATACGTTAGTATGTTGAAGTATGCTTCAAGAGCCTTAACAGCATGGTTTCGGAAGCGCAAGCCCGTAACGGGTTAATCAACTAGGAATAAAAATAGGTCAGTGACTATAATGAATGATTATGCTTTACGATCCTCAAATGAACTCTGTAGCAAGGAGGACAACAGAGAAGATCAGCGCTGTGTTTGACCCAGTCTCTGCTACTGATAGGGTACTGAGCTAGTGGTCCAATCGCAACGGCAAAGACGAAACGAGCTATGAACTTCAACCTCATACTGGGCCTGCGGTCATTTTTGATGAGCGCCCCTTGCACCCTAAATTGGGAGTGCCTCCGACGTTGCTACCAGGGTATTGTAGCAGATACCTGAGCGCAGCCGATGCACCAGCACACGCCATCAGTATGGCAAGGACTGCTGCAGAAAGTTTTGATGGAAACCTTATGGTCCGGCCGACCATGAGCGGGAAGCACGCCTGACCATCTGGGGAAAATCCATTCTGGGACGGCAAAAGCAGAGCCTTCCCTAATCGGTCACCAGTGGAAATGAGTCATGAGTCCACTGCGACAACAACATGCGGCATGGCTGCCTCGCAGCCAGGAAGCACCAGCTCAACCAAAGCCCGAACTCCGTTTTCTGAGAATATCGCTCTCGTTTTGTTGGATTCGCTAGGTGGCCTGGTTTGGGAACCACTTCAATGTATGAAGACAAGCATTGCTAAAGTCAGCGCGGAATAGCCCTCTAGGCTGGCTTCGGGGTTGCGAGGGAATCGTCAGAAACGTCTCAGATTCTCCTTTCTCCGAATGTACGCCAGACCTCACATTGCAATGCCAACTCACCACGTTCTGAGGGAGATAGCCAGGGCCACGATACCTCATCCACCATATAGCATTGGCATCGCTCTATCGGACTATCGCCTCCCCTGCGCCCTGAATAAGCATCTGCCAGAGAAGAAAGTTAAAGATTGCGACCACCCCAAAAACGACTTCTCCAAATTCTTCAACCCCCAGCTTCCTTCATTCTGGGCTGGAAGCTTCCAAACTCACTAGCAAATGCACGCATATCAGTGACCATGATGGTGGTTATGCTATTGATCAGTTGTTTCCTAGAAGAGATAAAACTTGGATAAACAAAAGTGTCGAAATTGCGACAGGAATTATGAGACAACCCAATAAATTGCTTACATTCCTTTCTACGCAAATAGACCTCGAAGTGCGTCAAAAGTTTCTATGGAACCGACAGCACTGTTGCCCTTAGGTGGACAAACACTGATAAAACAGTGCCAGTGTTCGTTCGTAACCGAGTAAAAACGATTCGATCACTTACCTCAGACGTCATTATGCGTTATGTCCCGACGGAAGACAATCCAGCCGACATTGGCTCTCGTGGAACCAATTCACAGAAGTTACAAGCAATGACAAAATGGTGGAGCGGTCCAGATTTCTTGAAGTTGGAGGAAGCAGCATGGTCGGTACAACTAACTAATCATCCAATGCAGAGATATCAAAAGATGTGTCTCAAAAAATCAATGACAAATGCGCAGAACACGATTGTCATCCCGCAATCTTGCCCGAAACAACACCATCATTCAAGCCGCTTCTGAACCATTCCGCTTCGGCACATGAACTTCCTTACTACAAACAGTTTTCCTGGTTTTACGTTTCTTACTTATCCCCAAAGGCAGCTTCACTCTTCAGCCGTCATGATGCTGTACTACGCGCAAGAGCCGAACGAATACTATTTCGATTTGCCCAATCCCAAAATCCCCCAGTCCCGAATTGATACGCCAACTCCATCTGTTCAAATGTCCGGAATGTATATCACTCCTATATTCCTTCCCAGTACAAGCTGCATCACGGCTCTTTTCATACTCCATACCCACTAAGAAAGCAACCACTGCGGTCTTAATCACACGCTAACTCAGCTTCGGCAGCGCGTTTGGATCCCAAAAGGAAGAACAACTGTCAAAAGAGTTCTAAGAAACGAATGCTTCTATTGCAAACGTTATACCGCCAAACCTTTCACCCTCCCTCCATTCCCGCCTCATCCTTCTCTTCGAGTTACGCCACCACAATACCCTTCCAAAGTGTCGGCATGGACTTCTTTCGGACCGATGCTTTACCGCAACTTTGACGGTACATCCTCAAGCTATTGGGTTCTCCTCCTAACGTGTCTCAATACACGTGGCATGCATTTTGACGCTGTCCTCGATATAGACCAGCCTCACGGTTCTCCATGTCCTACGACGCTTGGATGTCCCCACTTTATACTGTGCGACAATGCCCTGTAGTTCAAAGCCATTGCAAAATGTTATTCGTCACTCCTCAAATCCCGATGTCGACAATGATATACATGACTACTGCACAAAAAGACAACTACAGATCAAGCTTATTCCCAGTCTAAGCCCTTCGCAAAGACGAGTTCACGAAAAAATGATCGATGTTTTCAAGAAAATCGTTCATGCACACCATTCGAAATCGACTGCTCAGCATAGAAGACGTCAGGACACTGCTGAAAGGAAACAGAAGCAATAGTCAACACCCGACCACTAACGTACATCACCGATGATATTGATCATATCCCGTTACGACCGATCGACTTCCTACGACCGTACGCCCAACTCGCTGGACCCAGTCCCCAAGAGGACTCCGACGAATGGATTGCAGCCCATGCACACGAGAGTCTCTAGTAGACCGAGTGGTTTCGTACATCGAAACTATTGTCATTGGAACGATGGACCTCAGAATACCTCACTTCGTTACGAGAACAATACAAAGATGAACACCTCAAAGCCGAGATCACATGAAGTGCACCCGCCAAAACAAGGAAGATATTGCCCTTATCCATGATCCTCTCCTTAATCGTGGCCAGTGGAAGATTGGAGAAATTGGATCCTACGACGACGACTTCAGCGACCAATCTAAATACGACTTTCATTGTGAACAATCATCACGCGCCCCAATAATATGGTCTACAAACTAGAGGTCCATCCAACCTCTTTGCAACCGTGGTCACCATTATCACCTACACAAATACCAATGAAAGTATCCAAGCATCCCATGGGCACTAGATCAAGGACACGACATCAACCGACATTCACATCGCCATAGAGAGGATAGAAACACGTCAACCAAGAAGAATTCCTTCGCAGAGACAATTTTTGCGTTCAATGTTAATGTTACCCGCTTGTCGATGTCTAATGCTGAACATTCCTTCTGCCACTGCCTGTTCTTGCCTTGTGAACTTCTGTAACGTACAGAAGAATGAACTACCCTTGTTTACCCCCAACAGGCAGATTGTTGATATCCGCTGTTTTCACTCTCATTCCAAAACATCACTGCTATATAAGCTTTCGACGCTAGTATGTCTCAATTTATTTATCTTTACTGTGCTATCCACTTCAATAAACGACTACGGCTCGGTTTCTGATACATCTGTAAGCAGCGGTAGAAACACTCGTATGCACAGAGATAAACGTAGCAATGCGTTGGGACTCACAAATGAGGAGGCAGTTAATTTTGTAGGGCGCTGGTTTGGTACCTGGAGAATTTTGCAAGGGTCCCAAATGTATGAGAAAAGCGTGACTGGCTGAAACTGCAACGAAAATGGCGAAATGTTGAACGAAATATTTGCTACAGCAACGGTAGCCGATTGTTACCGGTTTTAAATGCTCCTTCATAAAAACAGTGCATGGCGAATCTCAGAGGAGTCGTATTTTCAGCAAGTCGGACCGCTGCTGAATGACCACAGGTGCGATTATGGCTCCAAAGGAAACCGATATTTCTGTACCATACCTATGATAGGGAAAGAGTAATCATTCAGGTAAATTGACTTGTCAAGGGTAAGAGGAACATTCCTAAAGAGGAAAACGTCTGAATCCTCGGATACTCAGGAAAAATTAAAAGAGCTGAAAGTTTCGTGCGATCAAAGAGCACAGAACTCTATTGGAAACTCATGCTCTCAGAAGAATGCCCGAAAATTTAAGGATACCGACAAGCGGAGCCATCTATGATCCGCTTAGTTTTGGAGTGTTTTGGAGTCAGATACTGGGCAATCATGATACTTTTCACTTCTAGTAGCTCCGCCGATTACGAAACAACCTGAAATTTTGAAAAATATCAAGTACACCAGTTTAGCTGCACACGCATTCGCTTGCATCACACGGACTGCAGTAGTATTAAAACAGGGCCATCAATATTTTTGTAAGGCTTTCTGGCAATGTTCGCCCACCTCGCTCCGCGCTCCCACCCACCCTTCCGACCTCCCTTTCGTTGTCGTTTTTTCCACCTTTTTCCGGTCTCCGGGACATCTACCTAGTCGTAATGTTTCGTCGATAACCCACCCACATTGGTGCATGCTCCGCCCACCAATAGTGTTGACCTCCCTCCGTTGCCGGACTCTGACCACTTTTTTCCCGGTCTCCAGGGCATCCTGGAACCGAGCTATGATGTTTCGTAGATAATCCGCCTTATTGCTGCATGCCCGCCCACTAATAGCAGTTAACTTCATTTCCTTCGCTGACCCCTATCCACTCTTTCCCCGGTCTCCGGGACTCTTGACCGAATTATAACTTCGACGCAAACTCCGCCCACTTTTGTGCATGCCGCGCCCACCTATAGCAGCTAACTTCTCTTCCTTCGCTGACCTCTATCCACTTTTTTCCCGATCTCCAGGACTCTTGGGACCGAGTTATAATGTTCCGTGGATAACTCCGCCTACTTTGGTGCATGCTCAGCCCACCGATAGCAGTTTCTCTTCCCTCGCTGACCTCTGCACTTTTCCCCCGGTCTCTAGGACATCCTGGAACTGAGTTGTAAGCCTGGTAGCAAACTACGCCCATCCACCCACTAACTGCAATTGACCTCCGCTTCGTTGTCAGACTTGATCCACTTTTTTCCCGGTCTCCAGGACTTCTTGGAACCGAGTTATAATGTTTCGTGGATAACTCCGCCCACTTTTGTGCATGCCCGCCCACTAGAGCAGTTGGCTTCATTTCCTTCGCTGACCTCTATCCACTTTTTTCCGGTCTCCGGGACTTCTTGGAACCGAGTTATAAGCCTGGTTGCAAACTCCGCCCACTTCATTGTATGCCACGCCCGGCGCTTACATTTAACCTCTCCTCCTCTTCTAACCTCACTTTTTTTCAGGTCTCTGAGTCATCTCGAAGCCGAATTATGAGGTCTTGTAGGAGACGCAATCGAGCATGTATTTTCGTGGCAAACCCCGCCCACTTTGGTGCATGCTTAGCCCACCAATGGCATTCAACCCTACTCCTCCTCAACCCTTATCCACATTTTTCCCGGTCGCCGGGACTTCTAGGAACCGAGTTATGAGAGTGGTGGCAAACTCCGCCCACTTCGGGGTGTGCCACGCCCAGCGTTCACATTCAACCTCTACTCCTACTTTCACCTCTATACACGTTTTTTCAGGTCTCTAAGTCATCTCGGAGCCGAATTATGAGGTCTTGTAGGGGACGAAATCGAGCTACGTATCTTTGTGGCAAACCCCGCCCACTTTGGTGCATGCCTCGCCCACCGATATCAGTTGACTATCATCTCTTCCCCAACCTTTTCTACTTTTTCCCATCTCCGGAACTTATTGGAACCGAGTTATGAAGTACCGTGGCAAACCCCGCCCACTTTAATGCATGCTCCGCCCGCCAACAGCAGTTGACCCCCTTCCCTCTGCCAACCCTTATACGCTTTTTTCCCGGACTCCGGGACTCCTAGGAACCGAGTTATAAGCCTGGTTGCAAACTCCGCCCACTTTGATGTAAGCCACGCCCAGCCTTGACATTTAGCTTCTCCTCCTCTCCTAACCTCTATCCACTGTTTTCCGGTCTCTAAGTCATCTCGGAGCCGATTTATGAGCTCTTGTAGAAAACGCTGTCTACTTCACGACACGCTCCGCCCATTGTGGGCGGGCCTCCGTTCACGTCATGTATGCTGGAAATACCTTAGACATTGCTCCCCTACACTAATTTCTTTTCTGCTCTGTAGGCTTTCTCCTAACCGAGTTATGAATTTTTCATGAGCACTGCTTTTTTAGAGAACGCCCCGCCCACCGAGGGTGGGTCTCCCCATTCAATCTGACTTACCAACGCACACCTATATCCACTTTAATTCCCAGTCTCGAGGCCAGGGTGAATAACGGTCGAGGAATTTCCTCGACCATAGCTCTCTACCATGCGAGAGTAGTGCCGAGAGTGAACATCCGCGCGGAGAGCACAGACGGCACGCGCATGGCGAGTGTGAATGTCCGCGCGAGAGATCGTGTCTGATCGGGCAGAGAATCCTCGACGTGC
>MU868447.1:106995-127755 GCA_036418205.1 Ostertagia ostertagi | reverse complement strand
GGGAGTCAACGTGAATAGCAGATGTCATATCTATAATTAGGAGCAACAGCAACCTTCATACGTAGATTTTGACTAAAAAACTGGTGGAGAAAGTTGCGACACCAAAACGGCGCCGTTGTAGCGCCCAATGGCGTCATAGCGAATTCAAATGACGTTTACGCTAAAAACTAATAGAATATTCGTAATCAGGACGCCGAATAACCCGAAAGTTTCAGGGAAAATTAAGATTTCGTCCCAACTTCGAACAGTTGGACCATGGGTAGATAGATCACTAGCCCGTCAGGCTCATTGGTAGATAATTTGGAGGCGACCTTGTCATCTTTTTCACGGAATGAGAAATCCTTTCCCGTAATAGACAATGGTAGACACTCAAGCCGGCGATTGGGCGAGAAGTCACCAATGACTATGTCATTAGGTTCTCCTCCTTGTCAAACAGTGGCAGGTTGGGCTTCTGGTCATGCTTCTGGCTGGGTCTACTGCCGATAGCTAGATCAGCTGCAAAAA
The DNA here is from genome assembly GCA_036418205.1 of Ostertagia ostertagi. Lineage (NCBI taxonomy): Eukaryota > Metazoa > Nematoda > Chromadorea > Rhabditida > Trichostrongylidae > Ostertagia > Ostertagia ostertagi. Next base: position 127,251 of record MU868447.1, on the reverse strand, counting down.
CGCAACGTTGTGAGAGACTTGTCGGTGTACTTGGTAACCACTAGGACGGACCCCCCCCCCACCTACTCCAGCCCTTCTCCCATCTACCTGGGGCAATTTGTTTATGAATTATAAAATTTATATCGATGCACACACAAGTTTGTGAGAGACCAATACGAATTTGCAGTCGTAGGATCTCAAAACGAACATAAATCCGCATTATATGCATGCGCAGGAGTGCACGATCACAGGAAAGTGACAATAGAAAAAAAAGCAAAACTTCATCACTGTGGGGAAACAAACCATGTACGCCGCCCCTTTGCGTTCCGCTCCACAGACCGCACCAAGATCGCCTCATTCTTGACCTAATTCCGCATTGTTTTCAATGTATAATTCATGAGAACCTCTTGGTACAACAGTAGTCAACACTATGTGCCATGTACGTCTTTTTCTTCGCTCCTTTTTTGGTATTCAGAGGGCCGCTCAGGAAAAATGAACTACAGTTCTGTGTTCCATGCATGTACCCCTATATCATGCAAAAAACCGTTTTGAAAAAGCTTGGCATTCCTGAAAGACCTTCCTCGTGAGTCGAACAGCATGACGGCAATGACTTTATCATTAGGTGCACGAGTAAGACTCACAAGATCGGAGATTTCGTCGAGGAAGGCATTGGAAGCATTTCTGGATTTCAGCCAGAAATCCAGAAATGAATAACCGAAATGAGTGTGTGTCTATCACAAATGATCTCTTGCCATTCATGCAACATTGCGAGTTTCTTCCATAATCAGCGAACGTGCTTGTCCGATATACTGATACAGTATAAGGACAGCGAAGTAACATCATTCGCTACTAATGTTTACTAACAGAGTATAAACAGTTCTGTATTGACCGCTTAAAGAAGTCGCTTATACCAGAAGCATTGGAGGAGCTATACTGCTGTTATCGCTAAAGCATCTATGAATACATACAAAAGCGCACAGAAAATAGTTGGATCAGTCGTAGGTTTATATTCATGTGGCAATATATTTCGCGTAGCACCGAAAGGTTTGGCAAAATCTTCGTAACGGACAATTCCGAACTTGAAGTTCGAGACTTCCGAGGATAGAGCAACGCAAACAACACAGTTTGAATTTGACGTAACATCATCTTGATATATTACAGAAGGACAAACATTTAATAAAATAATTTTAATTCGAGACATCGAGCAGTCATTATCATTAGAAACCAAAACGAAACACGTAGTCGTTTTCTGCCTCTTCAACCAATGCAAACCATACGCGTCATAGCCTGGCTAACCTTGGATATCACAGTCTGCAAAAGAAACTGGTAGAATCTTGCTAGAAATATGTGGCAGACGTTGAGAGGCAAGGGCGAAACCAGGAAACTGGTTTAGCGGGTCACGAATAACGCCAGTGCTCAGGGGACTGTGCTCGGGGTAGGGAAATCTCTGGCTTCTCTTCCCCTCCTAGGCTTAGGGCTTACTAGAAACCACAAAATCAAGTGTTCCACACACCAGTTTCAAAAATAATTCGATTTTTCTGAACAACGAGGAAAAAATCATATCAATACACAGAAGCGAGACGTCGAGGATACAGCGGCTACTTATGAACAAGAAGGATGTCGGCGTTGACATGACTGTGATTACAGAGCAAAACGTTTCGAGGGATCCCGGCAAGGGTTATCTCGGTCCAGTGGAAGAAATTGAGAAAAACAGAGAGGAAGCCTCACTAAAAGAAAGAGTTAGGAGGATCTGAAGTAGTTGGCTCTATTGAGCTACGATATCATTTCCTATCAGTACTATTGACGAAAAATCTTAACACATTGAATATTCAGAAACATATCAAATAATTAGTCAATCAGCCAACATAATGTAGTAGTGCAGAACTTGCTGGCTGCCTGCCATTGTAAATATCAGCCTTACTGATAGCCACCCACCACTTATGAATTTACTATATATGACTCGGATCATTTCAGATACTATGCCATCTACGTAAAGGGACAGTTGAACTGTTTCCACCTTCACTCAATGCTCTCTGTCAGCCTTCACCAGTTCTTAGCTGGTCATCGCCTACCATGCCTTCCGCCAACATGATTCGCATATCTTTCAAACAGTTGGCTGCGGACGCTGCAAAAGTGTGGTGCATGCAGCAACACGATGCTGGATCTCAACCGTGGCACCTCACAGTAGTTGAACTGGTACTCACCACTTCCGAAAACATTCAGCACTGGTTACGAATGCAGATAATACAGGAGTTAAATTGGCTTCCTGCTATTGGCATCGGTGTTCTTCACCATTTGTAAGTATAAGCGCGTGCTCAATCGCTTAACACTTTCAATACAATGGCACCCACCGGTGGGTGCCACTATGTTCGCCGCGTGGGACAATGGCACCCAATGGTGGGTGCCACCTTAAAATTTCCTTCTTTGCGCATTCAAAACATTTGTAACACCCCAATAATTATAAGCAAGTTCCATAATATCTATGGCTAGCACGGCTTACAGAAATGTTTACTAAGAGCTAATTTATATAGAATTTTAGAATGTGCCATTTAGCTCGCCAGCATATTAATTGGGTTTTGCATTATTAGGCCGAAGATTAATTACTAATCAGGACTTCTTCGTCTTCTCATAGCCCTCAGATATGGGAAGGGGTTTGAAGTGTATCGAAAATTCTCTTGGACACTTAAACTTTTAGAGGTTTTGCCCTCCTTCCCTTTGAAACCCGAGTTCCCCTTCCAAATTTGGAATTCTCTTGAAAACAATATACAGTATGAAAGCCTAGAACTGCAGTTATATCTGGTACACTGTTTAAGTCAAAAAATTTTATAGAAAAAATGCATCGAGGGTGAATTTTGCCCTTTGGTAAGTGAGTTGGGCGCGCCAAAAGGGCGTCAAGTTGAATAGGGTGTATCATACTACGTCTCATATCGCACAGCACGCGCTGCGACCGCATATGCGTCTTTACCTTCGCCGCGCGACGGGCCTTTTGGGAAACACCCCTATCCACCACACCACCACGCCACTAAGACATCAGCTCTCCGGCTCGTCTTATGCTAACAGAGGGGGATAGGGGGATGTAAGGGCCACAGGGAAGGAGCCACAGTGAGAAGAATCCCTTCGTAACTTCTTTCAGAGAATCGTTCCGCAGATAACGAAGAACGGATTTGAGCTCAGCGTCGCAAGACGCGTGCATGGGACTGCACCTCACTACAGATGGTTGGGTTGACCTACTGACCATTCCTTGTGAGTTTGGAGTTAAACCTTTATGGTAAATTCCACCAAAAACCAACGGTGCCATTAACGTCGATGTGAAAACTATGCAGTTTGCTCCTTATTTCATCAATACTGTTTAAAAGTCCAAAGTGTGCTTGCGAGAGAAGAAGGTCTTTCAACAGCTTGATAGTGAGTGGATAAATTGAAAAAGTCTTCATTGTAATTGAAACTATCGAGAATAAACGCCCATTAGTCAAGAGTTGAGATTCCCCATGGTTACACTTATATTTAATGTCGATATGCAAAATCGTTTTGCAATTAAAAAATGATCCCTACTACAATATATGTAAGTGGCCAAGTATGTGCGTGTGTTGTGTGTGTGTGTTGTGTGTGTGTGTGTGTGTGTGTGTGTGTGTGTGTGTGTGTGTGTGTGTGTGTGTGTGTGTGTGTGTGTGTGTGTGTGTGTGTGTGTGTGTTGTGTGTGTGTGTGTGTGTGTGTGTGTGTGTGTGTGTGTGTGTGTGTGTTGTGTGTGTGTGTGTGTGTGTGTGTGGTTGTGTGTTGTGTTGTGGTGTGTGTGTGTGTTCTGTGTGAGTGTTCTCTGTGTAAGTGTTCTCTCTGTGTGTGTTCTGTGTGTGTGTGTTCTGTGAACAAAATCTGTAGAAAGGATGATGGAATGAACTAATCGTTGGAATCTGGGTATTAGTTTTTCTAAGTCATTTATTTTCCCTCACCATCAATTCCCTTCGTATCCAGTGTCCTCAGTTTGGATACTATATCTTCCTGTGATCCTGTCAAAGATCTTGGTATTTTGTTGACAAAAGGCCTCAAATGGAAGACCCATATTGACAATATTCGCAACAGCTTCAAAAGTGATTCACTGCCTCTTCAGAAACATACATTGCTCTGATCTTGCTGTATGGATTAAAATCTTTCAAAATGTTTGTGCTGCCTCTAGTTGAGTACTGTAGCTCGGTTTGGAGATCTTTCCACAATAAAGATATCAAAAAATTGAGAAAGTCCAAAGTGAGATGTAATCTTGGCTTTCAAAATTCTGAGAGGCGAATTGCAATTGCGTCCATCTAGCAATAAGTACTGGATGTTCCGCCCCACTGGTGGTAGACGCGGTTGTTCATTTCAAATTGTTCCAAAAATGGGTATTTGCAGGCGCAGTATCAGTGAAAACAATTTTTTTTGCAGAACAAGTAAATGGCTGGACAAGCTTCCTTCATCACTTCAGCATGCGATAAGTTCCGACAAGTTCAGAAGAGCTACCAAGAAGGCTGACCTTCTTCCTGAAATTGCTCCTCCTGATATCAGTTGAAAGTGTTCATTCCACTCTAGCTATCTGTTTCACTGTATATTATTACGATTATGTTAGCGATGTGAGCAAAAGGGGGTGCAGTCTCTCAGTAAGCTTTAAATCAACTTTAAACCATTAAGTGGTGATGAAATATAGCGGTGAAACGTCCAAAGGGTCACAAATCCACTGATTCACCTAGTGTGTGGCCCAGGGTTCCAAAAATACTCAGAAATCTTTTGAACTGGCCACTTTCTCGTTTTTGCCCTTCACAAGCTGCTTAAAGGACGAATTCACGATCAGAGGGAAAATCGAATTAGGAAGAATTCACCTGGTTGAGGGACCCGCGGAGCTCCTAAGTGTGCGAACTGAAGCACAATTTGCACAGAAGGAGTTGACCTCGGCGACCTATTAAGGCTTAATCCCGCCGCGGCTGGTCAGTGCACGCCCACCGATCATCTGATCACTCGCCGCAGGTCTATACGTGGCGAGTGATTAGATAGGTGAGCGTAGTGTTGAAGAGGGCACAGCGATGAGAGTCGCATCAATGCTCAAATCAACGGGCAAGGAAGGGGTCCCATTTCTCGGGTTCTGGGCCGTTTCTCATGGTTCTTCCTTCTTTCGTGTACCACTCACCATCCCTAAGTTAATTTGAAATGGGTTGCCTTTCCAGCGTGAATTCGTCCTTTAATTCAGTCGTTAACCCGTCCTTAATTGTTGTGACTCAACTGAGGACGACCGCTGCCCTTTTAGCGTCTGATAGTATTTCTATTTCAATATACTCTGTAACTAGACATATGGAGACAAATAAGTAAATAAATAGTATGCACTCGTTTGCACAGCCAACCTGTTCCTTGGTGTAGCATAGCAATATGACTCGTACTGTTTCAGAAACTTCTGGCTAGCACCATTATGATAATCATATTTTTATTGCAATCCGACTTTGCATTTCGACAGGAAATATAAGTATAACCATCGGAAATCCCAACTTTTGACTGAGAGGCGTTAGTCCTCGATAGTTTCAATTACAAAGAGGATTTTTGCCATTTGCCCACTTACTATAGCAGAGTTGAAAGACCTCATAAATCGCAAGGCGATTTTGAACATTCAAATAATATTGATTCGAATAAGGAGTAGACTGCATAGCCTTTACATAGACGTTAATGACACGTTGGTTTTGGTGACAAGTACCATGAAGACTTTGCTCCAAACTCACAAGGAATGGTCAATGGTCAATCCGGCCATTGTAGTGAGGTGTAGTCCGATGCACGCGTCTTGCGACGCTGAGCTCAAATCCGTTTTCGTTTTCTGCGGAACGATTCTCTGAAGAAGTTACGAGGGATTCTTCTCTACTGTGGCTCCTTCCCTGTGGCCCTTACATCCCCCTATCCCCCTCTGTTAGCATAAGACGAGCCGGAGAGCTGATGTCTTAGTGGGCGTGGTGGTGTGGTGGATAGGGTGTTTCCCAAAAGGCCCGTCGCGCGGCGAAGGAAGAGACGCAGATGCGGCAAAGGACGAGTCGCAGCGCGTGCTGTGCGATATGAGACGTAGTATGGTACACTCTATTTAACCTGACGCCTAACCGCTACAGTGCGCTGCGACTCGTCCTTTGCCGCGTCTGCGTCTCTTCCTTCGCCGCGCGATGGGCCTCCTGAGGGATCGCTCTCATGCCTCACAAGGATAAATCCAGATGTGGCATCGAAAGTTTCGCATTTTTTCCATGGCTTCTCGTACGAGCCCAGAATCTGTTTATGTTTGGTTACTTTGTTGGTTTGCATCCCCACTTGACTCATAGAGGAGGATCACGAAAGGCAGCTTCACTCGGCTGAAATGAGGATGCTGAGATGGGCCTGCGGCTGGACGCGACTGGACAGGGTCAGAAACGAGGATGTCAGAGCGGTCATGCAGACTGCCCCTGTCCAGCTGAAGGTGAGGGAACAGCGACTGCGATGGTATGGGCATGTGCTAAGGACCACAAGGCCACCCGATAAGGAAAGCGATGGACTTCGAAGTGCAAGGCAAGCGACCGCGAGGAGCCCCAAAGAAGAGGTGGAAGGACGTGATCAAGAAGGACCTAAGTGAAATCACGGCCACAGCAGAAGATGCCCTAGACAGAGCGAAGTGGCGACGACTGACAAAGACAGCGGACCCTGCGACTGCGGGACTAACGCTAAGGAGAAGAAGAAGGAAGACACGCTCAAAAATTTGCGAAATTCCAGTAACTCACGAGCGCACGTGATAATCCTTCACAAAGTGTTCGAAGCAAAACACCCTTTATCGCAGTGTGCACAACTAGTGAAGAAAGACTATAGGGGGATGTAGAGGGCGTGAGTGAGAAAGCCACAGTGAGAAGAATCCCTCGTAACTTCTTTCAGAGAATCGTTCCGCAGATACCGAAAACGGATTTGAGCTCAGCGTCGCAAGACGCGTGCATCGGACTACACCTCATTACAAATGGCCGGACTGACCAATGACCATTTCTCGCCAGTTGGTGTAATGGACGGGGAAAACTTCGCCTGTAATCGCTAGGCATTCTAGGTACAGAGAAGGGGGCAAAAAAGAGCCACCTCCCTCCGTATTCAAAACGGATTCAAATACATGCTGCAAAACCAAACCAAATGAGCTCAACTGTATATTAAAGAGCACATTCTAATCTATCAAAAAGGTTACATAACAGCCTTCTACACCGACGACATCAGAAGATTTTCCCACGGAAACATGGTTCACGGTACGAGCTCAACGAGGTCGTCGAGGTACCATAGACCATTACGACGTCCCTGAAACGCTGGTCAAAAGCGGTCTTGCACAGTCACAGCTAGTGTCTCCTGAAGCTATTCACCAGTTAATCGATTGAAGAAATTATGTAGCAGCTTCAGGCCGGAGCGATTACGGTAAGCCTCGTTGAGCTCGACGGTGACGGCAGATGACGTCATATTCTGAAGACGGTGGGGGCAGTGAAGGAGGGCCTGCTTCTGTTTTGGGGACACCTAAGGAATATTCTGCCGTAAAACATTCACCAACAACGGATATCCTGTGCGACGAAAAATTCAATGGCAAAATGACTTTTTTCCCACCCCCCCCCCCACCTTTAGACAGTGCGCCTCTCCCCCGCACAAAGCGAAAGATGGGAAATGTTGGTGGAAGCACAACGGCCTGACATCCATTGCTGTCAGGGAGGGATCATGTTGGTCTATACTTGAATTCAAATGATCACCATGCATGGCACATGCTGGAGAACAGGGTCTGCTCTTTACCGCTTCTTAGCCTCAAGGGTTGGATAAATCGCTGAGAAGCCTTGGATGAACTCAAAGTCGCCCATCTACATGCCATGATCTGTAGGTTCTCTGAAATTTTCACTACATCAGTGGAGAGGGCTGCCGTTCTGAAAAGTAATCTCGTTCTTTGCTGCTTTATTTTCAAAGAATAAATTACTGTTATCCACTTGTCCCTGAGCTCCCCACTGCACATTGCTACCGCAATATGTAGCCACCCAGAAGAACCCTTCTCTTTCACACAAAACTGTCAAAACATGTACCCTTTTTGAGGTAGAAGGACGAAGCATTCACCTATGAGGTGGTAGTCTTTATTTATTCGAAAAATATTGAACACTTATCACTACTTACGAATTTGTCGGAGAAACCTGTCTTGAGTTCGAGAACTTCATTCCAAGTAGAAAGCTTTCGCAAGCTCGCGTCGTTGCAATCCTTCATGCAAATCACGATCAATTCCACGTGACCAGAATCTGCGTTTTCCGAACGAAGCTTAAAAGTTACACGCTGTATTGATAAACCGATTTGTTTGCTTCTCTGAGCCTGATGTCATAATAGTAGGGCCAGTGCAAATACCCATGATCACAGGAAAGGTCATTTGGTCAACCTTGGCCAATTGAAATGAGATGTATATGTGTATACGCGCCTTGGGACGCTGAGCTCAAATATGTGTTCCTTATCTGCTGAACTCTTCTCTGAAAGGAATTATGAAGCAGAAAAGCGCAGGGGCTGTGGTCGAGGCTCACGAAAAAGAGGTCAGGGGATCGACTCCCTGGCGAGTTTGTTCTTTTGCCGTTTGCAGTAAGATAGCTAGGAAGATTCTAACATCGCTAGTCCAACATGCTTGCGTTTAGTTGAAATAAAGGACAAAAAGGATAAAGCATTTGCCGTTGATCAATCCCTTTTTGGGATGCGGCACGCATTCTACTTCCATTTGTACATTCGTAGTGGCGTTTGAATGCGATGTGGCCTATACAATGACTTGCGGGGGCCAGCCGATGTACAAGTCAGTGTTTTTATCCTCCCAGACAAGTCTGGTACCAATTAACCGACCCCGGAGGGATGGAAGGCTTGGTTGGCCCGGGCGACTCACGACCCAGGATTTGATCCCCGGACCGCTCGCGTGGTAAGCGTGCCACTTGCCACTACACCACTTCCGCCCTATAGTTATACAAAGAAGTTAAAGGGCAATTAATAACGAACTTGGGCGGCATCGCTCCTCACTACTTTGGGCGCTTGTAGCGCAGGCGCCAGGCATTTTTGCTTCGAACAAGTATGATATTCGTAATCAGGGAGCCAGACTCTCCCTTTAAGCAAACTTCTAGCGAATTCTGAAATTTTGACCTAACCTCGAAAATTTGGGCAGTCACTTACTCACCGATCCACCAATCCATTACAAAAGGCTGGCACTTGGGTAGAATAAACCTTTAAACACTTTTCATAATAGACAAAAATTGTGTCTGGCTTGCCCGTCTGCATCATCCAAAGATCTGCAAAGCATTATTTCCTAATACAACACCTTCTCTCCCCTTCCCCCGTCGTCCATGATTGGTCAACCCAAAAAAGTGGAGTTTGAGGAGTGGTAATCCCATCACTGCTCCGCTTTTTCTCAATTAGTTCATGACCTCAGATTTGGCGAAAAACTCGTTTTTAGGGTAGTTTGATCCCCTGAATACGAATATCGTACCTACTTGCCACGGAAAAGCATAGCACCTGCACTACGGGCACCATGGGCACTCACAGACAAGTAGTGCTTAAACTTAAGAGGATCTGCTTGCAAACTCTTCGTAGATGTAGCGTCGGGCGACCGTTGATAAAATAACAGATTCAAAAGGCTTTTTAGCCATGTTGGAAAAAAGCAAAACACCAAACCCCGGGAGGAATCGAACCAACTGCGTCACTGGGGCTTTCTTCATCGATTCCTCGGTTCTCTTTTCGATACTTTTATAATGCAGCTAACATGTGATTGCAGGCAAGACACTGAAAATCAAGGGCGGCAACAAAAACCCTCCGTAACTCCTTTCAGAGAAGAGTTCAGCAGATAGAAAGCAGATTTGAGTTCAGCGTCTCATGCTGCGTACAGAAATGTGCACCTCATTTCATTTGGCCGTTTTGGCCTAATGACCCTTCCTGGCCATTTTGCTTTTTCTGAAAAAAAAACCAGAAAGCAAAGAAAATAGTAATTCTCATTTTCAGAAGAGAGTTTCCAGAAATTGCTTCACGTTCATATTGAGAAGTAATGTACAGGAGGGCATTGTGCAATAATATTAAGGGCAATAAATGAGGGCATTGTGCCTTCACACTCAATAGATGTCTGATCTGTCTTTGCTGAATTTACACTGAACACTCCCAATTCAGATGAGAGGAGCACATATTAATGACATCATATTCTCAAGAAGGTGAGGCCAGTGAAGGAGTGGTTGTGTCCACTTATAGAGTTGTAGGGATAAGAGAAATAATACTTTGCCGAACAACTTTTGCCAACGACGGCAATCTCTGCGAAGAAAGAACTGCTAGGTAAAACGTCTTTTTCTGTCCCCCCCCTGTAAGTTATAGTTTGACCGTTCAATAAAGTACACTCTATTATTAGAGTTGTCTAAAATGAATAACCAATCGACACATTGACGACAACGCGGGGGATATATATCCCGCGCATTGCAGGCCATGTCGGACCGTGCGGGATATATATCCCCCGCACCCATTACACTCATTTTTTTCGCGCACGCCTGATTCTTTTAGAAGTTTCTTGTATTCATTCCATGGAAGAGACCTTGACGTAGCTACAAACATAGTGGCCCTTAGAATGGTCACGTATACTTTAATTTAGAGGAGGATTTCTGAACCATACGAAATCTTCATTTCAATAAATTTTTCGTTTACTTTTTCTTTTTATTAATGTGAAGATTTAAATAGTAGTAGAAGTAGATAAGGAACCTTAGGGATGACAATATGTGTGTTTTGATTGGAATAATCAACGTAAAATTGCTTTTGAGGTCCATTGCAGCTAGTTCTGAAAAAATTTCGCTTTTTCATTGTTATTCCATGTCTTTCGATCGAAATTCCACTACTGTACCCCTGGTAGGTTGCGCTCATTACAATTTACTGATTTGGTTTTGAATTGATCATTAGTTGTGTATTTATCACTCAAAATCTGCTTGAACGACCTGAGGCGAGCGCGCCCGCAAAATCGCCGCGGTCCCACGTGGCCAAAAAAGCCAAAACTCGCGTTGTCGTCAATGTGTTAACTCATTCGTGACAATGGCAGCCACCGGTGGCTGCAAAGATCTCACTCGGGACAATGGTATCCACCGGTGGCTGCCGTGTTTCAAATGGAATTTGGAAAGTTTTCTTTCCTGAAAAGAATCTTCATACCCTCATTCATCTACGCCAGCCCTGGGCAGGGGAAATCTCCATCCACTCAAATTTTATTGAAGAAAAATCTCCTGACTCTCTGCTATTGCGCAATCCCGCGCGGTCGCGAATGGGTTAAATGATGTACGATAAAGCAGTAAATTGTGGTTGGACTAATCGGTGCGATACTGCCTATCGTATGCTTACTTCGCTTCTCATCGATTTCCTCGAGCGGGTGCCGACGTCTCTATTAATCATTTCGTGTGTCGGGGGACTCCATCAACTCCTTTTCACTTGAGGGACACTTCACCCCTAACCTTATCCGCACGGAGCTTTCAATGGATTCCTGACAACCAAATCGGGCGTTGTGCTGTCCGCTGTCCGCTTGACATCTCCATGGATCCCGCGCTGGGACAGTAGTAAAGAACCCTGAACGAGCAGTCAAATGGGGTGTTAGCTCTCCATGAACGCAATAAAGAAAGCGGAAATAGGATATAACCTTAGCTGAGACCGTCAGCTTTGCTACACTGTCTGCAAATTTACGTCATTCTTGTGCTTGAACGCTGAATGATGAGGCACATAGAGAGTATCGGTGTCAGTGCACCAGGGCGACGGACTTTTGGTGCGTCCGGGGTTGCACGCGGCGAATCGCGCGGCGGGCTGCGCGGCGATCCGGACGAGGCAAGTCTTCGCGGGCTCCTGCAGTGGAATTCAACACGTCAGAACGTGTGCAGATCGCGGATAGAATCCACAAGGTTCTGCTTCTGAAGAAACTTCCCACTCGCGGATATCGGTGAAATGCAGCGATGAAGTGTTATTTATTTCAACTCTATATCTTTGCTAATCGCGGCGCTGTCCTTGGGGAGAACTTTCAAAACAGGGCCAATGGAAGGTGACACTAGAACTAAGCTCATGAGAAGGGAAATACGCTCGGGAGAACAGAAATTGCTCACATCCTCCACGAGAAACTCTTCCCCTCAGGCTTAGTCCCAAACACAATAATTGGTTGAATCTCTCCGCTCATGGGATTTTCCCCCCCCCCCCTTAACAACAAGCGCCAGCAACCTAAGCGCCCTGATTGCTATAACAGCCTTTTGCTATTCCTTTTCTTCTCTTCCTGCCGCTGCCTTTGAATATCCACGCGTTGGAATGTAATTCGAATCGCAGAACCTTGTGGATTCTATCCGCGATCTGCACACGTTCTGACGTGTTGGATTCCACCGCAGAAGCCCGCGAAGACTTGCCTCGTCCGGATCGCCGCGCAGCCCGCCGCGCGATTCGCCGCGTGCAACCCCGGACGCACCAAAACGGACGCACCAAAAGTCCCGCACCCAGGGCACCACGCATTTCTCGGCAGCAGCATCAGAGTGATGCAGACAACAGGTAAGCAGCGGATTCCGACATTGTTTGCAGAACCTGCGCCGTTCATGGACTTGATCGTTCGGTGCAACGTCTCATGAGCAGAATAGCTACCACTGCACTAAAGAGCGCTACATGCCGACGACGAAAGTTTTGCGAATGAGAGGATCCTTCACGACGGTTGCAAACTTTCAGACACCCCTAGAATTGATCCAGTGACCCGTCCAATTCATCGTGGAACGGTCGCTTCATCACTGACGTCCTAATGCCTTGCGCTTTCCGTTCCTGTCGAATCACCCCTCATTAGACCCACGCAGAGTGATACTTTGAATGCGGCTGTATGTAAGAAGGCCTCTGAAAGATGTTCTGGAGCTAAAAAACGGCGTCTGCTTAACGTGTTACCTGTCGCACTGTGCTTCCACATTCTCTGCCACATTCTCCGTACGTTTTCCAAAGGCAGCCCTCCACATCGTTGTTACAGTCACTCTATGGGTCACGCTTTCCTCTGCGCGACTTCAAAATGACTTACTTTTTTTCTGATGGGAAATTGCGAGGGGTTTGAAAAGTTTCATGCGCATGTAAGAAGCCATCACCCAGTTACCATGAGCTCAGGATAACCTGGCAACAAGCAAGTTAAAAAGATTACTCGCAAGTGTGAAATCTGAGACGGTAGTTAGGTACCCTTGACTAGCACACATAGGTGTGATCACCGCTATCCGAGAATAAAACACGAGGAAACTACGTGCCTCGGAGTGAAGCATCAGCCTCCCACATTACTGGCAAGTTTTCCGCCTTTATTTGTGATCATGATGATTCAAATAATACCATGGTTTACTATCAGTTACCGATATAAGAACTACTGGTATCAGTAATAGGTGGGATTGCCTCCTATAGCGATAGATTGGTCTTGTTCGTGTGGACGTGTTCTACCATGTTTGCAGGTCTTTTTTCAACATGTTTTTTCTACTCTGCAGTGTGCATCTCTACCACCTGCGGCCGCGAAGAATTTAAGCGCTGTAGAGCTGCCAGAACTACTGAGCTGGAGCTTCCATTTGTTCCTTGACACTCTTTCATTGTAAAATCGTTTTGACCGCCTGTATATAGCAAAAACACCTCACTCTTCCATTGGATCCTAATGAATAGCGTTCAGAGGCTTTTTCCTCTACTATTCTTGAGTCTAATTGAGTCTAATTCCTTCTTCCCAATATATCTTCACACACGTGGCCATCCTAATATAAATTGCGCTCAATGTGCCTTTGGCTGAGCAAAAATGTCCGTCTTGGGCCACAAAGATTGGGATTCGAGAGCTTGTTCTAACGGGATCGGAATTCTCATGTAGGCGCTTTCGCTGCAACAACTTTTGGAGGATTCTCATGCCGCTCGCTTTCTATTGCTCAGCATCTTAAAAGCAAAGTTCGGGCTCAGACCCACCTAATAAGCCCTTAAAGTGGCTAGAAGTGCATGGGACGCAACTGCAGGCGACTCGCCAAGTTCCCGCATCGAAATGCGTCACTAAGGCGCTAGGGGCCAAGGACTTTGACACGCTCCACCTGTTGCGACACGCTCCGCCCACCGCTCGATATTTTGTCTGCGTCGCAATGCTGATCTGCTATGCTCTCTCTTCTCGTATTTCTCTACCTTCTAGATCTTCTAGATTTTCTCCGCAACGTAGAGCAAAAGGCTCGTATTTCCTGTGTATTTCACAATTTTTTTTCCTTTTTCTCCACTGGCGGTCCACCTCCCGCCCCTACATCACATTTGAGTAGAATTACCTCATCAGTTCAAGCTTGAATCTTGCCTTTAAGTAAATAGGAAGGTCTTGGAGTAAATAGGACATGGAGCGATATTTCAAAATGGTTTTCTGTGTCTTAGAAGCACATGCATGGAGCACGAAAATGAGGCTCATTTTCTGAGCGGCCCTCTCAATGCCAAAAAAGGAGTGAGTAAAATTTGTTCCAGATGTGCTGGTTTTATGGCCTTTGAGGAAGGTTGAGAACATATAGCATCGACATATTTGCATATTAACACCTTGGAGCCCACGCAGCCCATATGTGGGCTGCAGTCCTCCGACCGCATAGGACCTTTCAGCTCGCATTTCGTAAACAATTATTAGGTTTTTCATTCATTTTCTTTTCCATTTTATCCGATAAGATTTCTTCTGCATTATACAGTGGGTTCTTCTTTTGAATTTGCTAGATCCCTAAAAATTTCACCGAAGTCCCACGCAGCCGCAAAACGTAAAACACGCACGTTCGCCAAAGTGTTAAAATCTTCGGAGACCGGCCATTAGGAACGGCGCAAAAATTAATCAAGTATGAGTTGCTGACGTGTGGCTAAAGAACAACGGTCATTCCATCAGGGTGAATAACGGTCGAGGAAATCCTCGACAGGGGGTCGTATTTGCTCCGATGAGAGTTGGGAGGGGGTCGTAATCAAAAGGTTCATCAACGGACACAACGGTGCTGCTGCCACTTATTTGCTGTCATCATTAGTTTCACAAGTGTTGTAGTTAGCCTAATGCAAATAATATCTTACAACTGTCTGGAATTAAAATTCAATGGAAAGTGGTTGTTGGTATGGCATAGGAAGGCAACGCGTCCTGCAAAAGAATCGTAGGGAAAGGGCAGCGAGTATCTACTCTAGAATGATGCACATGCTTCGAGAACTTAGTGGAGGAACAGCATCTTGGTAGAAAGTTCAAAACAGGCAGATTCGCAGCCTTCTTGGCATCATCAGATCCTGCAACCGCAAGCTGTCATTCATCAGAACGGGTTGGAAAGGAAGCGATTTGAATAAAGGAATGATCAGACATCACTATGACCACAAGAGTTATCCTAATTAGTTAATACTGGAAATATCTTTTGGTGTGCTTAAGCAAGTCGTCACTAGGACAAAACACCTTCCCAATGACTCCGAGTGGGGTCACTGCATGGCGCATACAAGAACGGAATGGATCCGCGCCAAGTGCATCATTTTCAATTTACTCCATCGAACTGACGTGTACAGAAGTATTTTGAAGGTGTTCAAAGAAGTTCCCTACTACGGCGAGGGAGTAATAGAGTTTTCGAGTGGCTTCGAAAATTTCCTTGACATTTCCTCGACGCAGATTTCTCGCGAACTAGAAAGCGTTCGAAACAACTGGAGCACCTATCAGAAAGCGTAAATCTTCTACTTTACAACGCTTTCCTCCGATTTTCAAAGCATTGCCAATGAAGACAGCTACTGTCTTCCAAAGAGTGGGAACTCGCATGTAAATTTCAATTTCCTCGACAATTTCTCGACGTCTCCCACTCTCGAGAATAGGCGTGCTTAGAAAAACGCTCAGCACAATTTAGAAACTAGAAGTCTTGTGCATTCAAAAGCTGCCTTCACTTTCTGAAATGGTTATCAATGAAGAAAGTTATAGTCCTTTAAATAGGGGGTACATTTGACGATTTTTCCAACTAGCGCGCTCTAGGCACAGCGCGCGACGCGATCGCGGGTAGTTAGCGCCGCTATACTGGAGCGCGAGACTGTTCAACTGTGTAGGGGCAGTACCTCCTTCAATGTTCTACTTTCCGGCCAATGTGGCAAAGGTTAAATGTCTTTAAAGGAAAGAAGGAGAACCTAATCTGAGCAGAATTGAATCTAGCATTTGGATCAAGCCGCATTTGCGTGGCAGCGGCGCTGCGTCCCTCTCGCACATCTGAAACTAGCATTTTTTGATATGAAACCGGATGTGCAGAGGACAAAAAGGGGTCGTATCAGAGTCCATGTTTTGGAGGGGGGTCGTAAAGAGGCGGTTATTTCCTCGACACGATTTTCACCCTGCAATTCCATAGGAGGAACTCGCCGGCTCTACTGCGATTGGTCATTGGCTAGCGATCACGAAGGAAAAAAACGAGTAAAAACAAAGTAGTCTGGGTAATAACTTATATATCATCGGATAGCATTCATCGCGCCGAGTACAACTGTATGAATTTCAACACTAGTTCTGTATTCTCTGTCCGTAAATTTTTTTCAAAGGGTGAGGTATTGTCTCTTATCTAGTTTACCTTAACGTTTGTTCATAAGCCATTATTGCCATTATACGGCACAATATGTCATATTCTTGGAATAACCATTCGAATCGTTGGTCATACATTTCGCTTAAGCGCAATTTCGGAAAGAAAAGAAAAGTGATTGTGCTCGAAGAATTTGACGTATACCGATATTCAGAGCTAAATTATGTAAGAACCGCTTTGCTGCATTCCAATAAACAACAAAGTTGTTGCGCAGTTACATACCTAGTTCAAGATCTTGTAGCCGTTTCGTCGTATTTCCTCCAGACTTTGATGAAATACGCTTTCAAAATTTGGAAATGTCGTAAAATTGAAGAGCTCGTTCGCATCGGGAACGACTGTGAAACATGGATAAAAATGCATCAAAAAAGGAGGAGTGTGCGAGCGGTAGACTACTGTGCACATAAACATGGGATCTAACGAATGGTGTTCTACCTTGAGGTCAGAATTGGATTTTGCCCCAGCTTAAAAGGTAAAGCTGGTGACCTACTTAACCGATCCCGACCCATAACACATCCTAGAACTCGTTGTGAGGAGACGTATCTATAGGAGTTTAAATTTTTCCGTTTCATTCGCTTTCAGCGGAGTTATGGTAGTGCGACGGTCTTTGATAGGTGCGACGGTCAATCACCGTCATTTTTTCACATTCTGTGAGCGGTATTGTACTCACAATTCGGAAACATGATGAAGGAGGAGGGGAGTCTAGGAGTTTGCCTACACATCGTTTCCAGGAGAAAGATGGACTACTGATCACCAGAAGCCTACTATTTCAAAAAAATAGTGAATTTTGAATTTCGATTTTCAGCTAAACTTCTGCTATACGGTGTATCCATCGCCTCCATGACGAATATGATATTCATTTTTGAAGGTTGGAGCCACCCGGCGCCATTTTCGCGCAGCAACGTTTACCACCAGTATTTGCAAAAATCCCACTTTTACAAGGGTTATTGGTGGTCCAGTTCACCGAGCAGGGATTAGAACCAGAGAGTAGACCATCTCGTATGAACGCTAGCCTACATTGCTATCCACTGCACTACTCCACCACCTTGAGCAGTGAGCGCCGACTTCTCCTATGGAATGCAGGGTGAAAATCGTGTCGAGGAAATAAACACTTGCATGCGACTTTAAGACGATAGCAGTCTGTATGTTTGGCTGATGGTTTCAATGTGACCGAAGTCCATTCCCATGGAGGATATCGGGCATCACAGTTTGAACCTCAAAACAGATCTAGTTATTGAGAAAAATCCTAACCAGTGGGAAGGGTTGAGAACCAGAGCACGTACATACTCTTTGATGAATAAAAAAACATGTATCTTTGTCAACGCATTTGTCTTTCCGGGTATCAGCAGTAGCTTGAGTGGATAATATTGTTCATCCTGGGTTAGAATACAATACCGCTCACAGAATGTGAAAAAATGACGGTGATTGACCGTCGCACCTATCAAAGACCGTCGCACTACCATAACTCCGCTGAAAGCGAATGAAACGGAAAAATTTAAACTCCTATAGATACGTCTCCTCACAACGAGTTCCAGGATGTGTTATGGGTCGGGATCGGTTAAGTAGGTCACCAGCTTTACCTTTTAAGCTGGGCAAAATCCAATTCTGACCTCAAGGTAGAACACCATTCGTTAGATCCCATGTTTATGTGCACAGTAGTCTACCGCTCGCACACTCCTCCTTTTTTGATGCATTTTTATCCATGTTTCACAGTCGTTCCCGATGCGAACGAGCTCTTCAATTTTACGACATTTCCAAATTTTGAAAGCGTATTTCATCAAAGTCTGGAGGAAATACGACGAAACGGCTACAAGATCTTGAACTAGGTATGTAACTGCGCAACAACTTTGTTGTTTATTGGAATGCAGCAAAGCGGTTCTTACATAATTTAGCTCTGAATATCGGTATACGTCAAATTCTTCGAGCACAATCACTTTTCTTTTCTTTCCGAAATTGCGCTTAAGCGAAATGTATGACCAACGATTCGAATGGTTATTCCAAGAATATGACATATTGTGCCGTATAATGGCAATAATGGCTTATGAACAAACGTTAAGGTAAACTAGATAAGAGACAATACCTCACCCTTTGAAAAAAAAATTTACGGACAGAGAATACAGAACTAGTGTTGAAATTCATACAGTTGTACTCGGCGCGATGAATGCTATCCGATGATATATAAGTTATTACCCAAAGACTACTTTGTTTTTACTCGTTTTTTTCCTTCGTGATCGCTAGCCAATGACCAATCGCTAGCTGACCTCGTAATTACCCTACGCTGCGAGGGTCAATGCCTCGCGGTGTTATCACTCCTCTTCGAGGCATGTTCGGCTTCCGAATACCGCTAAGCGTCGTTTTTCTGAAGCCCCTTCAGATTCCCGTAGTTGGAAGGAGTGAGAAGCGATCCACTCTAGCTTAGGCCGTGGAACGCCAGCGAATCCTCCTGTGGCACAGCAATGCAACGTCACTGGAATGGCGCTTTGGGTTTTCAAAATTATGCCGGATTGGGGCACGACTGGGAGCCCATTTAACACCTCACTTATTTGCATTCGTTCTTATAAGGATTGGTGTCGTATTATTTTTTTGATTTCCTCTTTTTTCTAGTACTAAGGCAAGGCTATGAGACAGAAGAGTTTCGGAGAAGAATTAGCACATAAAATACACCTTGGTGCACAGATAAAAGTGAATCAGTGATACTGAGATCGCAAACTTATGAATTTCATAAAATAGCAGAATTCACGACATTTACAGTACCTGCGGGTTTGCAAGGAACGTCTATAAGAGTGGTGCCTTGCGCTATAGTAACTTAAAAGCTAGTGAGTACAGTAGGTAAACTTGGGAACATCCCTTAACCTCGTAGGATGGAGCAGTCGTGTCATAATTTCAAAAACCCAAAGCGCCATTCCAGTGACGTTGCATTGCTGTGCCACAGGAGGATTCGCTGGCGTTCCACGGCCTAAGCTAGAGTGGATCGCTTCTCACTCCTTCCAACTACGGGAATCTGAAGGGGCTTCAGAAAAACGACGCTTAGCGGTATTCGGAAGCCGAACATGCCTCGAAGAGGAGTGATAACACCGCGAGGCATTGACCCTCGCAGCGTAGGGTAATTACGAGGTCAGCTAGCGATTGGTCATTGGCTAGCGATCACGAAGGAAAAAAACGAGTAAAAACAAAGTAGTCTTTGGGTAATAACTTATATATCATCGGATAGCATTCATCGCGCCGAGTACAACTGTATGAATTTCAACACTAGTTCTGTATTCTCTGTCCGTAAATTTTTTTCAAAGGGTGAGGTATTGTCTCTTATCTAGTTTACCTTAACGTTTGTTCATAAGCCATTATTGCCATTATACGGCACAATATGTCATATTCTTGGAATAACCATTCGAATCGTTGGTCATACATTTCGCTTAAGCGCAATTTCGGAAAGAAAAGAAAAGTGATTGTGCTCGAAGAATTTGACGTATACCGATATTCAGAGCTAAATTATGTAAGAACCGCTTTGCTGCATTCCAATAAACAACAAAGTTGTTGCGCAGTTACATACCTAGTTCAAGATCTTGTAGCCGTTTCGTCGTATTTCCTCCAGACTTTGATGAAATACGCTTTCAAAATTTGGAAATGTCGTAAAATTGAAGGAGCTCGTTCGCATCGGGAACGACTGTGAAACATGGATAAAAATGCATCAAAAAAGGAGGAGTGTGCGAGCGGTAGACTACTAGTGTGCACATAAACATGGGATCTAAG